>JAPKLX010000003.1:6723717-6756773 GCA_026898415.1 Leonotis leonurus | reverse complement strand
AACCGGCACTCGATGCACGGATTCGGGAGCTATGGTATAATAAGATCCGGGAGAGATATAAGGATTATATCTGCGGGATTAAGAGGAGGAGGAATGATCCGCCACCCAGAGGTGGGAAGCCTGGGTGGTGGACTGATGATGTGTGGATGGGTTGGCTTGTTTACTGGTCCCGGGATGATGTTGTGGTCAAATCCCAGGCAGCGAGGCGCAACCGAATGTCTGAGCCTCAGGGACCGGGTACTAGTCCTATCAAGCATAGGGGAGGGTTCAAGTCGGTCATGCAACGAGCTGAGGAAAATGTAATAATATACTTTAAATAATAATTATAATTATGTGGTACAATTTTAATTCATATAAACATGTTTCAATGACACAACTAAATTGTGATCTGATAATTCATAGGGCCGTGAGCGGGGAGTAGCTTTGGTTGAGTGCATGTTCGACTCTTTCCTAGATGAGCATCGATACGCGGACGGGACATACACCGATCCGAAATCTGAGGCGATAGCGGTAAGTCTTAATTTCAAAAGAATATATATATATATATATATATATATATATATTAGGTTTTCAATATTTATAATATGTATACTAACACTTGTTTGTTTCCTGACGTCTACATGCATGCAGACTGAGGTGTTTCGCCGTGCTGACGAGGAGCGGGCTCAGCTACCCGAGGAGGACCACGATGCAGTCGACATGAACGAGCTGTATCTGGAGGTTCTTGGCGGCCAGGACAAGAAGAAGAGGATGTTCGGCACGGGAGGAGCAGCGAAGGCCCTCATAGCATCCAGATTTGGGGGCTCCTCGTCCACATCACGAGCATCCAGAGACGAGGTTGAGGAGCTACGGCGCCGAGTCGAGGAGCAGGATCGCGAGCGCCGTGAGTACCTTGCTGAGCAGTAGAGATTGGCTGAGCAGATGGCGCTCATGCAGACTTAGTATGCCGACATGATGCGCTGGATGCAGTCCCAGCAGGGAGGAGGTAGTGCACCCTTCTTTCCCTCTTATCAGCCTCTCCCGTCTGATGCCCCTCCCCAGTTTCCTCCTGATGATGATTATGATTCGTAGATATGCTACTGATACACTTTACTATTTTTTTTATTATATTGTTTGTCGTGGGATGTTACCGATACATTGTTCCATTTTATTCATTATATGAAATCCACGTTCATTTTGAATTTAATTTGATTGGTTCAATTTTAAATTATTGTTCAATATTGGATTATATTGTTATATGTGACACGTTTTAGGTAATGAATAATAAAAAAACAAAATTAATTATTAAAATAAAAAAAAATTATACCTGGTCCGTCGCCAAGTCAACGGTCAACACTATCTGGCGACGGACTGCAGTCCGTCGCCACTAACGACGGATTTAATCTATCGTTAGATCTCCGGTGCCGTCGACGGCCACCGGGAGACTCTGACGACGGATTTTCAGTCCGTCGTCCCTAACTACGGAAAAATTCCGTCGTCAGTCCGTCGTTAGCTAACGACGGACTGTATTTTCCGTCGTCCGGTGGGCTAACGACGAGCGAAATACAGACGGAAAAATTCCGTCCCTAGTCCGTCCGGTGGGCTAACGACGAGCGAAATACAGACGGGGACGACGGATTTCTTCAGCTAACGACGGAATTTTCCGTCGTCAAGAGAGCTTTTTTTTGTAGTGATGGATTTAGTATTTAATTTTTCGTCTCACACTTCTTCTTTAACAATCAAATTTTAATTGATTTCAATTTTATATGAGACTTTATGTTTGACAATCAAATTTTAATTTATTTTTAATTTTATATATAACATTAGTGTTCATCCCACCCAAATAGAGTATATAATGAATTTTAATATTTAATGGCTATTTTAGTTAATTTTTAAAGTTGATAAAATTTAAAATTAAATATATATTTTTTAAATTTCTTAATTTTTTTTTCAAAAATTATTAATTATGATTCATATATCATAATAAATTTATTTTTAAAAAATATTAATTAAAATAATAAATTTAATAATGAAACACATACTTAATCTCATTTTTTATATACATATGCACAATGATGATTTTCTAGATATTTAGCAGTTAGCCATTGACTCGTGCCCGACATGCATTTAGTTACGTGCATTAATAAAGAATGATATTGGTGTTATTTTAATTATTTCATTTGACCGGAATAATTATACTACACAATTCTTGAGGGAGAAGAAAGTGATTGCAAAAACTATTGCCTCACCAATCAAATAGTATCACGTTCAGGATTCCTTAAGAACCACCAAGTCTAGGATTCCTTAAGAACCACCAAGTCTAATTAATGATAGAGTGTATACTTTAATTTAATATTTTTGAGCTTGAATTTTCATTACTATTTTTATAATTTGTGTTTGTAGCTTATGATTTGAGCAAGGCAGTGATGTGGTAAAGCCAAAAGCATGCAAGAATAATATATTTCCTAAAACCACATACGTATACACGAGCAGAATAAATTTGTAAATATAAAAAAAAGAAAAGAAAGAGGAGTTTTAAAGCGCAGTGTAGCAGCAGTAGAACTGTTTTATTACCCAGCCAGAAAGAAAAAAGAGTGAAATGCGTACGTGTGGAAGTGAGAGGGACAGCAGCAGAAACATGGGGCTACGATGATTGACTGCACGTGTGGGAGATGCATCCACGTGCACTCGTTTTTATTCACTCACAAAAAAAAGATTATTGATTGCCTTTTGTCTCTTTCCCCAACTACTATGTAGTAGTAGTATTAATTTCTGTCCTGCCCCTCTTACATTTGGACTTTTCTTAATCACTTTGCTATTTAGCGTTACTGATTCATTGCATTTTGGCTTAACTTACAATACATCACTTCTATCTACTATAAATTTAATTCTTTTTTGACTCATTTTAATTATTCATCCTCGTTTCTGAGTATATATATAATCATTGAATTTAGCGTTAGATTCGTGGCATGAGAATCCCAGGAATGGGTTAGGTTGTGAGAATTTGGCACTTGCTGTGTCTGATTATTTCATTAAATTAAGTTGGCATATTTAGGGTTTGTCTATTAGGTTATTAAAATAAAAACAATTATATAACTAGTTTAACACCATTGATTAGATCAAGTTTCAGGGTGGATGGATCTCGAATTTTTTATAAAAAAATCTAATTAATTATAATTAGAGTATGATATGTGTTCTGCTGGAAATTGCATAGAATTAATTGGTGGTAATTGTAAATTCAAAGTTGTCCGTAATTGAAAGAGATGGAGGGACTATGTATGGAAAAATAGAGAAAATTCAGAGATGAGGAAGAAAATATGATTTGAGAAAAAGAGAAATAGTCCCAATGCATTCATTCAGTATTCTGTGTTGCTTATCTGATTCTGATCATATCATTAAATAAAATTAAATGAAAAGAAAGACCCATAACATAAAGGCAACATAAATTTAGCTAACTGTCATATTCGTGAATGGTCCCTTTCGCCCACTGCTGCTGGGTCAATTTCAAAATTTACTGCTGCCTGTGTGGTGGTTCAATACCAATAATAATTAAAAAAATTAAGATAAATACTCACATATAAATAGGGTTATAATAGAATTGAATACTATCAAGCTTACTTTCGGTTCGTTAGAAAAATTAAAGGCTCGAGTTTGGTTTAAGTTTTGAAAATTAAACTCAAGTTAGATCCTATAAATATAAATAAAACTCGAGTTCGGTTCGTTTATTATTTAATTTAATAGTAAATTCTAACTTGAGCGCAAACTCGATCCGAGTTCATTAAATATTCGAATTCGAGTTCGTCTATAAAATTTGTTAATATATACATATTAATTTGATAAGTTTGTGAACAAGTCAAAGCTCGTTCTTTAAAATTATATTCAAATATGTTCAGTAACCTTTCAAATTGAATATTGTTTTATAATCAAAAAATTATTTGAGGTCGCTTCGTTTAGCAAATGAATGAATTTTGAACAAACATTTATCGAGAATAGACATTTATTCAAGAATAGCAAATGAATGAATTTTGAACAAACATTTATTCAAGAATAATACAGTTTGCTTACACCCTTAAATATAAATAGCTACCGATAACTTGTATCGTTTGTTGGCATTTTTAAGTTATAGTAAACGAATAGGCATTTCATGCACAAATTTAATACACAAATCTAATGTATAATTATTTTGGATGACAAATTGTAAAAGATTTAACAATTTAAATCAAATTATATCTCCTACCTAAGATGAATTCTTATTTGATTAAATTCAAATGTTCATATACACAGTTGTGAGATTTCGGAGGAACCATGTCTTATTTATGAATGAAAATTTTGCTTATGATAATATATTTCTAAACAGTAGTAATTAAACCGTAATTTCAATCAATTCTATGGATAAGTTTGACATATAATATCAACTCTTTAAATTGATTCCTAATACTTATCGAAAGACGAAATCTCATTTTCATCTCGTTATCATGATGCGTACATGGATGTTGATCGACATATTATTTATAATGTATAATAATTATAATATAAAAGTAAATTGTCATATGTTAAAGATTTAAATGGATACGTTTGAATACACCCTTCAATCGTTCATAAAAATTATATTGCTAAAAATTAAAAGTGTTCAAAATATATAATTGAAATTGGTAATTTGAAAATCATAAACATATCGACTGTTTAATTCTAAATTGTTACGATATTGGAGATTATTTAATTTTAGTTTCAAAGGTTCAAAACTGTGAACCGACGGTTTTCAATATTTATTTTATCTCTAATTTCATTTCATTATTATATTATAAAAGATCTTGACTCGTAACTTTTTATAAAAATATTGTTTAAGTAGTTCGGAACCGAACAGTTCCACTACCAACATCCACCGTATCGTGAACCATGATGATCACGATTCGGTTATGGTTTCGTAATAGTGGAAGTGTAAATTGACTATTCGTATAATATGGATTGTATAAGTGAATACATCCTCTACCTAAAATTGTAAACCTTTTTCTCTCTATCAAGCAAGCAGTCTAGTAGTGAATGACAAATAATCAGGCTACAGAAATGCATATAATATATATATATATATATGAGATGATTATAATAAAAATAGATTTATTTATTTTAACTAAAAATAAATCTGAACTATCCATATTTTATATTCAATGTATATAATTAAATTATACATTAATCAATAAACTCTAATCAGAAAGAATAACAAATTTCCAGTTTTTAGAGATAAAATATTTTAAATAATCTATACCATTGATTTGAATAATTTAACAGTCAAGATTTATTTTTTAACGCATAAAAACCATATTTATTTGATCTCTTTCTCACATATATATTAAAGCTCTACGAAAATGGAGTAACAAATTGGATGCTACAATCCGAATTTGTTTATTGAAATTATTAAGAATAGTACTTTACTATTATGCATGGATTTATATTTCTCTTATTGACGCATGCATGTATGTCCTACCATTCTATCATGCATATAGTACTTTCCTTTTTAGATGTTGAATGGGTCGTTGTAGTCTATCGAACGTAGGGATGGTAATGGGGCGGGTATTGCTTCTCCATCCCCGTACCCATCTCATAAACTAATCCCCGTATCCGTCTTCATACTCATTTAAATCGGGACGGGTGCGGAACGGGGATTATCCGATAGGAGAATGATACCCGTCGAGTACCCGTAATTAAAAATAATTAGAAATTAATATAATGTCAAATTTAATTAAAAACTAAATCTATTAATCAAATGTGTCAATCATAATATTCAACAAAATATTTAAATAAATTGTAATGTTCTTAATACCATATAAACAAAACATAAGTTTAATATATAGAAGACAAGCACTACAAAAAATGCATTATATAGCAACGGAATAGTGACGGAAAAATTTTTCGTTTCTAAATTTTAACGGATCGACAATGGAATTGTTACGGATTTTTTGTAAAATTTTAGTAACGAAATTAATGAGGGAATTATCCGTTATTAAAAATTTAGTAACAGAATTTTCCGTTACAGTTCCGTTACTAAAATAGAAGAAACCATTCTAGAAACGAAAATTTCGTTGTTATATATAGTAACGGAATACATTCCGTTGTTAAATTTTCTAGCAACCATCGATATTACTACGGATAAATCTGTTACAAATCCGTTACTAAAACGTTTAGTAACGAAATTTCTTGTTTTAGTAACGGAAAAATTCCGTTGCTAAAATAATTTTTTTTTGTAGTGAAGGTATATATTATTATATAAGATCAAGCTTCATTACGAAAATTCAAAATTAACATCAAGAGTTCATGACTAGATTTTCATTTGGTAGTTCTTATGCAGAAGCTCTGAATCAAGTGTCAAAGTCCACATAACTTAGTCCCTATAATACAAAAAGAAAGTAATGTCATTATTAATCTTATATGACTAATCCAAATAACATGAGAGTAAATATATTGTTTTACCTCTCCATCATCTTTTATATCTTCATTCATAGTTAAGCAATTACAACTTTTCATCATAGATGAATCTAAAAATATAAAAAAGATATAAGTTATTATAATAATCACAATGAAAAAAAAATTGGCATACATATCATGTAAAATTATACCTGAATTTTGTGCACACACTAAAGCTTCCAAAGTGTCGGGATGTAGTCTATTACGATGAGGAATCACATGTCTTCCACTAGTACTAAAAGCGGACTCTGAAGCAACTGTAGTAATTGGTATAGCCAAAACATCTCTAGCAATACTTTGTAATGTAGGATATTTCAACCCATTACTCTTCCACCATGCTAAAATATCAAAATCAGAAGTCCTAGGTAGCACAGCCTCTTCCAAATAGTACTCTATCTCCGACTTGGAACTATTCACATTAGTTGTGCTAGTAACAAAAAGATCATACTCATCCAAATCATCCACAAATTCATCAGCAACATTTTTATTGCGTTGAGAGCAACTTAATGACAGATGAATAGTACTTCCCTTATCTTGACTTCTTAAAGTGTACTCTTTCACCAAATCAATAAGCAAATTACGAACCCTTTCGATTTCCATTAATGACTTGTCACCATAAATTCGAGGGAAATAAAACTCGATCAACTTCATCTTAAATCTTGGATCTAAAATTGTTGCTACGACTAGTATCCCATGTACAGTATTCCAATACTTCTGAAACTTTTCAATCATTTTTTCAGCCATGAATTTTATCTCAGGAAGCTCCGACTCAAAACATTCAGCAAGCAACAACTTAATCTTACACATCTTAGGAAAGAAGATATTAGCAGTAGGATATTGACATCCAAAAAATAACTCAGTCACATTGTAAAACAACTTCAATTTCTCACACATTACTATTGCTAAGAGCCAATCACGCTCATTAGGCACGTGCTTATATTTTTTCTCACTGATTGTTAAGCGACTAAAAACATCCTTATACACCAGAGCACTAGTAATCATCAAGTACGTAGAATTCCACCTAGTTTGACAATCAAGAACCAATTTTTTAGTGCATGGAATTTTGATTTGTCTTGCTACTTCCTCAAACTTTTCAATTCTTTTTGGAGTTGCTGTCCAATAAACAACATTCTCACGTATATTTTCAATGCCATCTTTAATTTCATCCAATCCCTCTTTAACTATCAAATTCAAAATGTGTGCACAACAACGCATATGAACGTATTTCCCGCCCAGTATCAAATGAGAAGTAGACAATTTCTCCAACATAAAATTCACCATCGCATCATTAGTAGAACAGTTATCTAGTGTCAAAGTAGACAACTTACGATTAATGTTCCATAAAGCCAAGCATTGCATCAACACCTTTGATAGTGCTTTAGCTGTATGAGGAGACGGCACATATAGAAACCTAAAACCAAATACAAAGAAAGAAAAAAAATATTATAAATTTAAATATAAAAATACATTTTAAATTGTAAAACATCTAAATTAATTAATCACCTGATAATTCGATTACGTAAAGTCCATGAATCATCAATGTAGTGAGCTGTCACCACCATGTATCCTCTTTTTTGATTATTTGATGTCCACATATCAGTTGTAATGACAATTCTACCATTGTTGGAATTCAAATCATTCATTGTTTTTTCCTTTTCTACCTCATATATTTTGGTGATGTCTTTCTTGATGGAATTTCTGGACACATGATTAAATAATGGTTGAATTGAGCTGACAAAACTTCTAAATCCTCCATGTTCAACCATATTTAGAGGATACTCGTGTAGAATAATCATCTTCGCAAGTTTTTGCCTTGAAAATTCTTGATCGAATGAGTATGTCCCCAATGAAGTACCTCCATCATGTTTCTTGTCAATATTCAAGACCGCTTGTTTTATATCTTTATTTTTTTGAGTGGGCATATCTTGTAATGATCATGCAAGTGCTTGGTTCCATGTTTGCTCACTCCTGTCAATTTCTTTTTACAATAATTGCACACGACCTTATCTTCTCCATTAAACTTTTTCTTTTTAAAATGCTCCCAAACAACTGAAGTTAATTTCCTTTTTACTCTAGGAGCCTCCAAATCAATTGCTAGTGGGGTTGATTCATGTATTTCAATTTTCCCCTCAATGTCTTGAAGTGTTTCTTCCATTACATACGAAATCTGTTTCATATAAACATATATAATACAAATAAAATTAATATATTTCAATAAATATACATAAATCTATATATAACTAAATTAATAATATTATATCCTAAATAATCTCACGTATAAACTAGTAAACTCATATTCTCTTATCTCAAAATTTCATTACTGCAAATAATACTCAATTAACATTTGTTACAATTAAAATCATGTGATTTAGTTAATTGAAATATAAAAGAATATTGCAAATAATACTTCTCAATTTTATCTCATATTCTCACGTTTAATATTCAAATAATACTCAAATATCAATACTCATGTTCTCACATCTAATAATACATCTAAACTCATGTAATACATCTGTTTCCATAATACTCAAATAATATCATCTAACTATGAGTAAATTTGACGAGGATTAATATAATTTCATAATTTAATCACATAAATAAGTAGTAAAAATACATGTAGAAAATAAAAGTAATATATAAAATTTCAAAAAGAAATAAAGAAATACCTTAAACAATGTTGTTCGTCAGCAACTTGAAAACTTAGAATGGTTTCTTCAGAGAGGCAAAATGAAGCAGATGTGAGAAGTTAGAGAACTAAAAAGAAACACTTTACGTAGGGTTTAACTTGAGATAATAAATATAAATTACATCGATGAGTTGGATGAATTGGAGAGTCTTTTGAACTTCATTCTTTTAATGCTTTGGAATTTGAAATGTCATTTACAAAATTATATTTAAATATATATATATATATATTATTTATAGTTTAACGGGACGGATTCGAGGAGGGTATATATATCCCCGTACCCGCCCCATACCCGTCACGGGTACAGCGGGCCTCCATACCCGATATATTTTTTCCATACCCGTCCCATTAGGGTCGGGTACCCGTGGATACCCGAACCCGTGGGTAAAATTACCATCCCTAATCGAAGCGAAGCAGCTGATTTTCTTCAAGAATAAGTATTTTCTTCTTTAATTATCTTGGACTCATTTCATATTTTTATATATCCCGATGGAGGAGATTAATAATAATATATAGAATGCACTCGAATAATAAAATTCATGAGAAAAAAAGAAAGAAGAACCTCTAATAGTTTTATATTTTTATATATCCTGGTCTGGATTGGTAATTATTATATCTCATAATTTGTATGTGTTACAATTTATTAATTAATTATCAAATTATTAGATCACGCATTTTTTTTGGCACGCAGACTAATAAAGTATCATTCTTTTTACTTACTCAATACATATCTCTCCTAAAAAAATTGATATAAAAGAAAATGAGTCATCTTATTGGGATGGATGAAAATGCAAAATGAGTCATCTTGAATGAGACGGGGGAATATATGTTAGGGATATATATGTATAGACATGGACTTATTGCAACTATCCAATCTAATGCCAGTTTAATACCCTCTTCTATAAGGCATCTAACTTAAACATTATCTATCCAATAGTACTAAAATTTTGTTTTTAGTTAATTGATTACAGAAACGCATCAAAGTGAAACATTAGATATATATCCAATAGTACATACTAAGCTATTTTCATTAATTAATTAATTGATAATTGACTACGCACACCCAAGGTCTGTAGTCCACATTAATTATATCATTCTATATATATAATGCAGAGGCGATTTGTTTTGAAAAACTACATATATACATACATGTTGAACATTGAGTGGATTTGAAGGCTGGCATGGCATGGCATGGCATAATATTAATTAATATAAATAACAAGTGAATGTTTTCCAGAGAAGAAAGAAAAAAACATGTTGGAGGTATTGTAGGAAAATGTAGTCAAGAGAGGGGATTATTGCTAGTGCCTTAGGCCCCATTTGGTAGGGGGTTGAAGCCATATAGCCAGATTTTATCCTATGTAATCTTGCATTTGGTAGTATATAGGGTTTATCCACTGGGCCCGTGTTTATAAACTCAGCCCGAAATTTTGCCTTAGATGAAGAGGGTTTATTAACCCACTCAACCCCAGGTATTATTTTCATCTCGGGTGAATAGTAAAAGGCGGATAAAAGAAAGATACAAAAATACCCTCCCCATTTATTCCGTCTCTTTCTTTTGGTACATACTCCACTTCTTCTTCCTTCTCACAGAGACACCGTCGATTCTCACAAGGACACTAGCAATCCCACCACAATCGAAGTGGTTTAGGGTTAGTGCAAGGGATTGCTTAAGTTGGGGGACTAGAATCGAAGGAAATGGGATTGAGAGCAGGGAATTTCCAGAAGAGGAGGCGGTGGACGGAGTGAAAGTAAAGCCAAAAAATATCGAAGTGAAGGAGAGGGACTGTTATCTCCGCCGTGGAGTGTGTCGGCGGCTCGATGTTGCAGAGATCGAACACGGCGACGGAAGGCGGGGGTCACCCATGGTGAGATTTGAGTAGAGAGCATATTTGGGACAGACTTCATTTCTTCTTCCCTCTCATAGTGACGAACGTCGACGATGAGGATTCGATCTGCTATGCGAAATTGATCGTGGAAGGCGGGTCAAAGCTAAACGTCACTGTTTCGCCCGACACCTTGAAGTTCAGCGAGAAGAATGAGAAACAGAGCTTTGTTCTGAGAGTGTAGGATCCAAAACTTTGAATTTTTTTTAATTATTATTTGGGAATTGAGCTCTGTACATAGAGCTTCAGTGGCTGTTAATGGAGTTTGACGTACTCCTATCTAACAAATGAAGGCTCACTTTTGTAAATATTTGAAATGTGTAAGGGCAAAATTATAATTGGCCAACTTAATCCCAAGTTTAAACACTTCTACCAAACAACATATAAATTTTATCTTACTTTTTATCTTATCTACCAAACACAAACTCATATTAAACTTAACTCCTCATATCCTAACTCCCCATACTAAATTTAACCTATCCACTCTCATCCTAACCTATCTACCAAATGGACCCTAAATATTTAATCAAACTGTATATATATATATATGTGTGTGTGTATGTGTGTGTGTTGGAGTGTCCTAATTATGATCTGGAAAGAATATGTATGTCGTGTTTTAAATTTTCATAAGAATATGGTTTTAGTTATCATATGCAATATGCATGCTAGCTGTATATTTAATTAAGTATTTGTATAATAAACTTGTATTTTTTTTCATATAATCTTAATTAAAATTATAGATCTTATCAAATGTTAATCATCCAATGAATTAATCATGTTGGCAAAGGATACTTGTGAATTGTGACATTTCTATCCTTTTTTAAAGTACTCCCTCGTCCCACCATTCTTGGCCCCTTTGACCAAAATTGTGAGTGCTTTTTGGTCAAATGGGTCAAGAATAGTGGGACAGAGGGTGTATATATAAACTTATTTGAGTTAAACACATATGTGGCTTTCAAAATATTGACATATCGATCGATATGTGCATGTGTTATTTTTATCGTCATATATATTTTATACATTTTAAAATAAAACCATTTGTATTTTTTTTATACCAATGCATGATTTGTATTACTCCTATTTTAGTAGTTCTACGTACCCATTTCTATGTATTTAAGGTAATAGAGTCGAAAAAATAGCTCAACCTCAACGTCCACGTCATTTTTTATTTATTCGAAACTAATGCAATATTAAAAAAAATAGGTATATGAGTGTGTTGGTTTGATAGGAGGTTAATATTCGAAACAATAGGTCATTCGGGTTTGACTTTGATTTTGTAATTTAAATTTAATAAATGTAATTCATTAAAAAATGAGCTTATAAATTTTGAGTTTGAATCATTCGTGCTACGATCTTTTAATTTATATTTAATGTAATAAGTAACAATTAAAAAAAATAGATGTATGTATATATGGGTGTTGGCGTAACAGTATGAGGTAATACTTTAAATTTAGGGATAATTGTCAGTAAATACATAAATTAACCACCATTTTTAGTATTGCACATGAACTTTAAAATATACTCCACAATACACCAACTACCATTTTTAGCTATTTAATACATCGAATTAATTTGGTAAAAAAATATTGTATATGTGGACCAGAATAACACACGTGGATGTATACATCAACTCAAAGTTCACGAATTCGAGTCCTTGTGGCAATGTATTTTTAACATTTAATATGTTAATCAAGTGAAAAAAAAACAGACAAATATATTGTTATACTCTTCCAAAATTAAAAATAAAAGTACATAATAGCAAAAAATATTCAAATTTTTTAATTCGAATTTGTAATTTGACCAGTATAATATATCATTATATGTATATATAAAAAAACGTGTATGTGCAATTATCACGTAACATTTACCTCTTGTAAAAACTTAGCGTCCGTCCGTTGATTAAAGCGACAATTTTTTTAAGATAATTAATTAGTGATCCACTTTGTAGAAATAACATAATACGCTGTCGTTTTTTTATTCGATGTTATTGCGACAACTAAAATAAGAATGAAAGTATAGAGTAATTAGTAGATTTAAAGTTGGCATGAATGATTATTTGGTCAATACCTAAAAAGTAGAAAAAGAGACAACTCAATGGAATGGCTGGCGGGAAGGAAGTAACATGTATACCATAGAATACTTGATAATAATTGGGGGGACCTAAGTCAAATTTCAATGTCACATTGTCACTTGTCTTAATTTGTGGATGTTACTATTTCAATTGCTTACTTTAATTAAACGTGCCTATCCTATACATAATAATAGTAATAATAATAATAAATCTTTATTTATATAGATAATTATTTAATTATTATATATATCATAAAAGTGACTTTATTTGATTAAAAAGAATTTACTGATTTGATCAAATCAAGATCACTTTGAAGTATTATTTAGTTTTCTTATTCATATTACATTAAATATATCTATACAATCGGACTAGCAGTTTTACTTCTAATAAAGTTTAATATTTTAAGATTTTACAACAATTGTGAAGTAAATTTATTTTCCTAGCTTTACTACCCATTCTTCTTTTCTTTTTCTTCTTCCTAAATTTTATTCTCATTAGCAAACATATGCTAAAGTGATAATTATATATGTTGTCTAAACGAGGAAAACGCTCGTTGTCCGCGGCGGGCGGGATTAATATGCCCACGAAAGATATGGTATGCCTCGTAGATAAATATTAAATTTTAAATAATCTTTTTATTAATTCTCGCTTTACGACTAAGATTTTTTGATTATGGTATAATTTAATATTATTTAATAAAATAATTAAAAAATAAAGATTATGGTGACTCGTATGCTGATGTGGCAATGCCACATCAACCGTAGACATGTTAAGTTATCGTGAGCACGTTAAGTTGTGTCCACCGCGGATGGTGGAGCGGTCCTCATTTAGACGACGCTTTAAGTCAACTAAGAATGACTAGTATTCCAATCGAGCCATAATGCCTTCTCTTCTTCCTAAATTTTGTTTTAAATAGCAAATCGAGTCATATTACTACATGGATAATATCAAGTTTACAGGAAGACAATCCAAGGACACTATATATATCTTATGCCCTAATTAGTAGAATAGAAGCAAAATTTGGAAACGGTTGAGTTCCAAGTTTCTTTACAAACTATATAACATTAATAACAATTAACAAACATGATAAATAGATAAATAATCAAATTATCATTCATCATCAACAATGAATTGAATATTGAGAACTGAGATATATAACTTTCCATGCACGTAGAAGAAGGTACTTATAAGCATATCCCAAATCATTTGCTCTTAATTTCAACCAACATAGTGCACAAGAATCTCAACTCTAGGGTTGGCTCCACTTCACAAAATCAATCACCCATTTTTTTATAAAAAAAAAGAAAAAGAAGAAGAAGAAATTAAAAAATAGTAGACCCCAGCCCATGTGTGACTAAGGTCCCCATTTCAATGTGTGTTTGATGCCCCTTTCCATTAATTTGCTTTGTCTTTGCTATTGTTTCTTCCAATTTTGCCCATTTGGAACACACACTTTCTCCCTTGCACCAATATTTTCTATGATCATTACTTTGAATACTTGTTTTCCCCTCTCATTCCTCGTGTAATAGTAATTGTAGGCCATGCACATATATATGTCAAAAAAAGGGGGTGCCAACGCCATGTGATCCGGTGACTGCTTGCCTGCCCACAATCACCATCAAATTAATCGAGCCCCTCCGCCTCCGGTGGGGCTTTCCTCCTCGTGAAGGCGTCTTTCGTGTGTCGACTTAACTATTAAATCAATCAACAAACGCATGAATTTAAGCTAGCTGCATGTTACCCTCTCCGCTAATCGTTGCATGCTCATACAATAGATATGCACAATTGACTTCTCCCCAACCCTACGTTTCTCTTTCATTTTCTTTTCATTTTCTCCCTTTTCATCATTAATGAGAGAGATTAATTATGAGATTTTAATTTGAACTACAAGCAATTGATTGGAATTCATATAAGCTATATTAAATGTCTATTCTATGATGTGCTATACTCTTCATATGGAACTAGTATTTGTGAAACGCGTGTACACAGAGTAAAACACATCATAGTTGGTTACGCAGTTCAGTAATCACACACACCTACATTTTGGGGGTCACTCTCAAATAGTCAATCCACTAATAAAGTGTTGAGTTACAAAGACAAGTACTCACTAAGGACAACACTCCTTATGAACCCTCTTCATTCATCAATGCCCTCTTATAGTGAATCAAAATTATTCTCTCCATAGAATAATCAAACCTAGTACCCGCAAGTTCCTATATTTACCCTTGATCAGTTTATAGTTCACTCAATTACAATATTTCACTCACCATAACTTTAAAACACTAGATATGAATGAAGTGATCTTCCACACACGCTCTCGTATATGTAAACTAACAATATAAATTCATAAACTCACAAACTCATAGACTTGACCACTTGATATGAAAATATGTCCTGGCCCCTCTCCAAGCACGTCCATGCATCCATATATATATGATTTTGTTGAACCCTAGATGTTCTACTTGTCTCCCAAGAAAGTAGGGATCCATGCATATCTTTAAGATCTTATGTATATCTTTAAGGATATTTTACTTGTATAGAATGTCTTTACTTGGAGATATATCTGCAAATATATAACTAAATGTCTCGAATGTGTATCACCTTAATCTCTCATCGCGACATATATCACTACAAAAAATGCATTATATATATATAGCAACGGAATAGTGACGGAAAAATTTTCCGTTTCTAAATTTTAACGGATCGACAATGGAATTATTACGGAATTTTTGTAAAATTTTAGTAACAGAATTAATGACGGAATTATCCGTTATTAAAAATTTAGTAACAGAATTTTTCGTTACAGTTCCGTTACTAAAATAGAAGAAACCATTCTAGAAACGAAAATTCCATTACAATTTCGTTGTTATATATAGTAACGGAATACCCGTTGTTAAATTTTCTAGCAACCATCAATATTACTACAGATAAATCCGTTACAAATCCGTTACTAAAACGTTTAGTAACGGAATTTCTTGTTTTAGTAACGGAAAAATTTCGTTGCTAAAATAAATTTTTTTTGTAGTGTATGGTAACTAACATGCATGCAATTTCACCGGCTTTTAAACTATTGACAAACAAAATAGTTTCAAGGTGAAACAACTCTTGTGACAAGTTACACATCATATCAGAGATAAAATTATTCCATATTTTGATTTGTCTAACATAAATTAGCCAACAATAATTATAGTGTAATCTCTGCACTAACACCTACAATTTTAATTTCCTTATCTCTATATCTCTTGTGGATGTAGGTAAATATACTACAAAAAAACGCATTATATAGAATGGAATAGTGACGGAAAAGTTGTTCGTTTCATTATTTTAATGGATTAACAACGGAATTGTTATAGAATTGTTTATCAATTTTAGTAATGGAATTAGTGACATAATTATTCGTTATTAAATTTAGTAACGAAATTTTTTGTTACAATTTCGTTACTAAAATTGAAGAAATCATTCTAGAAACGGAAATCCCGCTATAATTTTGTTGTTATATAGTGCTTCCTCCGTCCCACTTCATTAGACGCATTTGGTTTTGGCTCAGATATCAATATTTAGTTATAATAACTTTTGAGGAGAGAGTTTTGTGTTTTAAAACTTACCAAAAATAGAAATTTGTCTAATTGAGTGGGACGTCCCAATAAGGAAAATGCGTCTAATGAAATGGGACGGAGGGAGTAACATAATATATTTCGTTGTTAAATTTTTTAGCAGCCATCTATATTACTACCGAATATATCTGTTACTAAAATTTTTAGTAACGAAATTTCTTATTTTAATAACAGAAAAGCTAAATTAATTTTTTTTTTGTCGTGATTAAGAGGTGATTTTTTTTGGCTAGGGTTTGGATGAAGTTATAATAGATTTGTAAAGAAGAGTTTGTGGATCATATAGGATGACGGCCTTAGAAATATTGAGATGGATTGATGGACAATAGCTAGTTGGTGTTGAAATAATTAAGCATGAAAGTAATCTTACATGCACATTTATTTGTCTCATCTCTCACACTCCATTTGAAATATACATCTTCCATGGCATCCGATAAAGTAAATAGAAAATGATGCACGTTCTCATATTTTATAGATCTATATTATGCTATATCACATATATATACTACACTCTTCTTCCTATACGAAGTGGCTCGCTAAAGTGGTTGAAATGGTGTTCTTCCACATCTTTTAAATAGTTAATTCTTTTCTTTTTTTTTAGAATAAGTTACTGACGGCCAAAAATAGAAAATGAGCTACTTGGAGGGAGTACAATTTAGAACTTTGTTGTTTATATGGAGCAACTATTAATTTGAAGTAAGGATACAAACATAGATCATGTAATTGGTTGATTGAACACATCAAGTATTGATGATAGAAAGGTTGTTTAGTCTCAATGTGGTTCACATAATATTACGCCCTTTCATATATCTTAAATATTAAAATTATATATTTTAGGGATGATAGATACCCATGAGTGGTGGGTTAATGGATATTTAATATGTGGTGGGTTGAGGGCACCCGAGGGGTGGCGGGTTCGCGGGTACTCGATGGGTGGTGGATATCTGCGGGTGGTGGGTTTGAGTGAATTTAATATCCTTTTAGTTCGTGGGTATGGGTATGGATAGCTACTATCCATACCCGCCGTGCCCGATTGGCACCCATAATCGCCACATTTCAGCTTTGATTTATTATGCATTCTTAAGGTACGTATTCAAGGTATTATGCATTGTTTCACGTATTATGCATTGTCCTTAAGTGGTCACCAAAAATATGGAAACATCCCAGGATTATGGTAAGTATTTTTTGTGAATATAAATAAGTTTGATATTAATGCATTACCAATTTTTAAATCTCACGATGCATAGTATATTTAATTATATGAATACAATAATTTGATATGAAATGCCATACACATTAAAAAAAAAATATAAGCTATCAAATTTGAAAGCAATATAAAATGCTTCTAATACATGCAAATGACATATTCTAATGCATTAAAATATAAAATGCATTAACGTGGTTATATAAATGCAATGTCAACTGCATTAAAAAAAATGCACTAACTTAATTATATAAATGCAATGTTAAAAGCATTAAAAAACAATAATATACATAAGAAAAAATAATATGATATGCAATGTCATATGCATTAAAAAAAATATAAGCTAAAATATCAAATATGAAAGCAATATAAAATCCTCATAATACATGCAAATGATATATAATGCATTAAAACATAAAATGCATTAACGAGGTTATATAAATGCAATGTCAACTGCATATAAAAAATACACACTAACCTAATTCTATAAATGCAATGTTAAAAGCAATAAAAAACAATAATATACATAAGAAAAAATAATTTGATATGCAATGCCATATGCATTAAAAAAAATATAAGCTAAAAATATCAAATATCTAGATTTTACGTTTGTGTATTAAACCCCTTCCACAAAATAATACCTATCACTGCAATTTTTTATATGACTTCAATGATGCATATCTCTATGAATTTTACTGCTTTGGCTCTACATATTTATACGTAGCATATGACTTCATATTTTATAGGGATTATAGTTTATGCATGATTAAAAGATATAATATTGTTTGAAACATAATGAGAAATTCGAATTTGAATTTGATAAGCAACAAAATTCGAATTTGAATTTGATAAGCAACAAAATTAAAAAAATATATATGTATATATTCATGGTCATATATACCCTCTTAATATTATTAGCTGAATTTAAATATAATAAAGATTTAATCATAGCCACACATATTTTCTTAATCAATGGTCTAGATATATTTCTAATTAACACATAGGGATCTATTTTCAATATAACCATCCCCTATATATATATATATGTATGTATATTTTTGTATCTTCTAGAATATTCACTAGATCAATTAGCTCCACTAATTTAGTAATTTAGTATTGTAATCTTTGTATATATAATGATACTCTTCTCATCACCTAGTTAACGGTTGCTGACTAATCAATCTTATAATATATATATGTGTATATATATATAGGGGTAGATATATATATATAGAGGTAGAATCTGGTGACAACCAAGTCTTATATAGGAACTAAAACGTATACATGTTACATATTATTTTGATGCATTACACGTAGAATTTTATTGCATAACATGATAATGCATTTTTATTCATTAATCAATGCATTTGATGCACAATTAATTTGGACCATAGATTATACAAAGATCAACGATCCAGATTGATTCTTAGTTCTTATATAAAGATTAGTTCCCATTTGATCAATTCTTTATATATATGTGTGCAGAGCCGTAACGTGATATAGGCATAATAGACCATTGTCTAGGGCCCCATAATTATGGGGCCCATTTTTTTTTATTACATATGTAATATATATATATATATATTTATGTGTGTATATATATATGTAATCTATTATTAGTTATATTTTTAGCCCATAAATAACAATTAATAGGTTTAAATCTTAAACATAAATTCACTTTCTTATAAACCTACATGAGAGACCTAATTCCCTCATTGTCGGCAGCCAATAATCCACCGTATCAACAATTATTTGTCATCATATTTAATCAACCATTATATTTCATCAGGAATTATTTTTAATCAATCATATTTTTATGCGCAATTGAGAGTTCTTGAATTTTGACTATTATTTTGGTATGCAATTTTTTCTTCAATTTGATCTCCTCTTAATTTCTACACATCATATTTTATTTTTATTTAATCATCTGTGCAGGTTGATTGTTTTCTTGGAGGTGGGAGAGTTTGATTTTTGATCTATTCTTTTGGTACACAATTTCCCCCTAATTTATTGTCTTTTAATGTTATAAATGTCCCAAAATCTTCTTCTTATCCTTATGAGATTAATTAGATTGTGTAATTTGTGAGATAATGTTAGGTTTTCTATCCAGACTAATTGGCTTGTGTAATTTGTGAGATAATGATGAATATTATATTTGTTGTTCTTATATTATTTATTACTTTTTTTTATTTCCTTCTTTGCTTGCACATCTTTTATTATTCTAAAATAAAAATTAGAATTGTGCAATTATATATTTCATGATGTTTTAGTATGTTAATATTTATTTAATTTTATTTGATTTTTATTCATTTTGATTTGTAATGATGGTATATGCTAGATTATTGTATGCAAGATGCCTTCTAAACATATGTCTGGTCCTTAAAGGAGAAAAATGAAACAAAGGGAGAATGAAGTAATTCAAAGTCAAGCAGGAGATATAAATAAATATTTTAAGTCTAGTAGCAACAAACGAAAGTCAAATGTAGATGGAGAAGAAACATCAATAGGGGTGGAAAGTCAATTTGAGAAGAAACATGAAGTTGAGGATTTAAATCCTAAGGAAAGTGATATAGCTAATGAGGGAGATGAGAAAGTGATTTAGCAAATTGAACCTAAAAGCTTAGCTCATAACCAAGAGTCTATTTTCCTTGAGGATTTGAAAGATCCTGGGAATTGGGGAAATATTGATCAAAAGATAAGAGATCACCTAGTAGAAATAGGTTCTCAAAGAGTTGAAGACATAGTATATCCTATTAACGGAAAAGGTAGACACTTTGATTCATCACAATATACAAGGATATTGCCAAATGGACAGAAATATGATCGGAGATGGCTGGTTTATTCAACTTCTTTGGATAGAATCTATTGTTTTTGTTATAAGTTGTTCCTAACTCAGCCTACATTAAGTAAGATTGGAACTCCAGCTACTAATGGATTTTGTGATTGGAGTAATATGCACACACGTCTCAAGAGTCATGAGGGGAGTAGGAAACATATACATTCTATGACAAGTTGGAAGGAATTGGGAGATCGACTTGGACACAAAAAGGGAATAGATGAGAGTGTGCAACTGCAAATTAACAAGGAAAAGCAGCACTGGAAAGAGGTGTTGAGAAGAATAATTATAATTGTGAAGCGACTTGCTAAAAATAGTTTACCCTTTCGAGGTGATAGTGGAAAACTTTTTGTTGAGAACAATGACTTATTTTTGCAGATGATAGAAATGATGGCCGAGGTTGATCTAGTACTGTAAGAACATATACGACGTGCTGAAACACATGAAATTAGGTGTACAAACTTCAGTCCTAAAATTCAAAATGAATTTATACAACTTTTAGCTGGTGAAGTTAGGAGTGCTATTATAAAGAAGGTGAAACATGCAAAATATTATTCAATTATACTTGATTGTACTCCAGATGCAAGCCATGAGAAGCAGATGTCTTTGGTTAGAAGGTGTGTGGATGATTCCACAAACTTACCAACTATAGAAGAATTTTGGATTGAATTTTTTAAGGTGGATGATACTACTGGACTTGGGCTTTCAACAGAACTTATTAACATTTTTGAAAAACTTGACTTGAATGTGGAAGATATAAGAGGCCAAGGGTATGACAATGGATCAAACATGAGTGGAAGACATAAAGGTGTACAAAGAAGATTGATCGAGTTGAATCCAAGAGCGTTTTATACGACATGTGGTGTCATAGTCTCAATTTGACATTGTGTGATATGGCAAATAATTGTAGAAAAGCTACAAGCTTCTTTGGAGTGATACACCGAACCTACACATTATTCTCTTCCTCTACAAAGCGGTGAAAAATTTTCAAAGATCATGTACATGGGACTTACACTTAAGCCATTATCGCAAACTCGATGGGAGAATCATGTTGAGAGTGTTAGAGCTATAAAAGAGCAAATTGTACAAATTCGAGATGTTTTACTCTTTCTAGCAGAGAATAGTGAAGATCCTAAAACACAAAGCGATGTTGAGACTTTAGCAACAAATGAGATTAATAGTTTTGAATTTTTGTTCAGAATAGTTATTTGGTACAAAATGTTACAAGCAATCAACAAAGTGAGTAAATTTCTCCAATCTGAAATTGCTATTACACTTTTACAAGGTCTTATCTCGTTTTTTGACGAATTTAGAGAGAATGGGTTTAATCATGCCATGGATCAAGCTAAAGAAATGGCAAGTGAATTGGATGTTGAAGCTACATTTGCAGAAAAATGCATTGTCTATAGAAAGAAACGGTGCGATGAGAACAACAACGATGAAGTTAAACATTCACCTGAGGAAGCTTTTAGGGTTGACTATTTTCTGTACATAGTTGATCAAGCACGAACTTCACTTCAAGAACAATTTGAGAAATTTAAGGAATATGAGACTTTTTTTGGATTTTTGTTCAAAGTGGAAAAGTTAAGGAACGAGTCAGTTGATAGTTTGTTGAAGTCGTGTATGAATCTTGAGCAACATTTGAAGCACAATGGGCAAACGAATATTATTAGAGATGATTTATGCACAAAACTAACATGTTTGCAAAGTTAATTTTCAAGTAAAATGTCAAGAGCTATAGATGTCCTACAATTTTTGAAGAGGACATATTGCTTTCCAAATGCATATATTGCCTACAAGATTTTGCTAACCATACATATTACAGTTGCATCAGCCGAAAGATCTTCTCCAAGTTGAAATTGATCAAAACTTATTTACGATCAACATTGTCGCAAGATAGGTTGAATGGTTTGGCTATGCTATCAATTGAAAGAAAAATGGTTGACCAATTGGATTACACAGAGCTGATAGTTACGTTTGCCTCTAAAACAACAAGATGTATTGCATTTTTGTAAAGGCGTAAAGGTAAGAATTATTTATTTATTCTCAAGTAGTTTTTTGATATATATATAGTATGCCACTTTTCATTTTTTTTTTGCATTGTAGGGGCCTATTTTCTAGTTACGGCTTAGGGCCCCGTGTGACTCAGGTACGGCTATGTATGTGTGTATGTGTGTGTGAGAACAATTGGCATGCATTAATATTTATACATAATATACATATATGTATGTATGTATAATAGGTTAAATTAGTCATTCTTCTTTTATAGACCTTAATAATAACCATTAATTTATATTTTCACTATCTCGCTTAATTTCTTATCTCCACATCATATTTTACTTCTCTGACTCTCTTAAATCTTCTGTAAAACATATTGTCTATTCTTATTTAAAATAAAAATAAAAAGCCATAATAATTTGTCATTTAATTCTTCACACCCTTTTCACTATATAATTTATGTTTCTAGATTTTATTTATATATATATATATAGTATGTTACTGTAGAAGTAGGTTTTTTTATACAAAGTAAAAAATTCTTACATTATAAGGGTTTATTTTCAAATTACGGCTTATAGTCTCATATGACGTAGGTACAGCCCTGCTTTTGACACGTATTGAGAACTTGTTTTTTGTATATGAAACAATATTCTCGTTTTTTACATGTTATTATATATCAAAATTATGTTTTTTATAATAATATTTTTATATATCAAATTATATTTTTATCAATAATAACTGTAGATTATATATAAATCAATAATCCATATTACTTCCTAGTTTTCACCATAAATTGGATTAAGATATGAACTAGTACCTATATACATATATATATATATATATTAAATTCTTTTTTTTAAGCCATTAATGAATCATGTATTTAGTAATGGTACATTAATGTAGCACGGATCTGATTGAAAACGAATCAAAAACTTTGTACTAAATTAATTAAGAAAAGAATTGATTAGATCTATTAATTTCAAATTCTTGTATCTGGTAATTATTGTTTGGATTTCTTTTAATATACCACAGGATTGGTAGCATGTGTTAGATGCTACAAAATCCACCTAATCACATGCTCTCCACCAACGATACTAAAGACATATTAATTAATTATTTCAACAAACCACTTTTTTGCTTTAAATATAATTAAAAGTCCCCCTATTTATTTTATTGTAAAACTCATGGGTTCTTTACAATTATGCACCCACAATTACCGGGCTAAGCGAATCAAATTATTCGTGTCGTAGCTCGACTTTGTAAAAGTTCGTATCAAATTCGTTTATTTACTAAATAAATTGAACTGAACTCGAGCCTCAAACCGAGTTTGAATAATTTTTCAAGTCGAACTCAAGACTAAAAGTATTCGGTTCGAAAAGCTTGTGAACATGTTCGAATATAATTTTAACGAATCGAGCTTCGAATAGCTCATGAATTTTGTTAACGAGCTTGTTCACGAACTTTAAAAACGAGCCAAAATTCAAAATATGTTCGCGAAATTTATATACAAACTAATTCACGAACTTATCAGATTAATATAAATATATATATATAAACAAAATAATTTAATAAACAAGTTGAACTCGTATATTTAATGAACTTGAACCGAGTTCGAGCTCGGGTTTGAATTTTCTATTAAATCGAATAATTAACGATGCGAACTAGAGCTCGATTTTTATTTATCGAATCAAACTCGAACTTGGTTTTTAGAACTCGAACCGAACTCGAGCCTTCAAATTTTCAAACAAGCCGAATTCAATCCTTATATTATTCGGTTCAGTTTGATTCGATTACAACGCTACCCACAACCGCTGTCTTAACCATTAAAATATCTGAACATTAATAAGTATTGAAATAAACTTGAATAAATCGGTTTAAAGGCAAATCTAGCAAACATTGAAGACCACACTCTTTTCATTGTTTCCAATTATATAAAATTGTAACTAAAGATTTTGCCAATAACATTGTTAATATTTCTTAAATAATAAATTACTCCCGTTAATTAATTAATACTTATAAAATATTAATACTTAAGGTGGGGCTATAACTAATAATTTAAAATTTGACATGTTTATGGTCTTGCAATTATTTATATATAAAAAATCAAGGGCATTATTGCATAATATTTTGAACCATAATGAGACCATGTTTCATAGAATATAACAAAGTTAAAGGAGGCTAAAACAAATTGTTATGTAGACCACACAAAATAGGATTTAACCCATAACAAATTAACAATCATCATCATAAAACTGATTATTGATTGTAACTTTTGCTAACATCCTAAAACAGAAGGCATGCCATCATTTCACCATAATTGCAATTTCTCTTTCAGAACGAAAAACAGCAAGTTTGCATGAATTTAAAGGAAAAAATTGAAAATTTTGTTATAATGGATAAAATTACTACAAAATAGAATATATGTGCAGTTTAAAATACTTATTATTTTGTGGGATTGTGTTTGAAAAAACGAAACAATACATTCTTGATGAACAATACAAACAGATAATAAGAATTATACACTCTTAGTGGATTGACAAATTATTTTTTAGTTGAAGCTTTTATATGTATTCTTTTTCTACTTTTGGATTATTTATGAATAAGGGAACAATTTGAGCATAACAGGTCATGTTGAAGAAAAAAATTGCGTTTGATCAAATGTCCCAAAATTTGATCGGGTCTCGATTTTTGAAGTACGTATCCTCTAGAAATATCTTCCATATTCAAATGACACCTATGTTCGTAGAATCTATAGTATCATCACGAGTTTGGGATAACTTTAATTGTTTGGTTTAGATTTACGGTTAATAGAGTTTGGTCTAAGATACCAAGGATGAGGGGAATCCTACAACGTTCAATCAATAATTATAAGTTAAATTAATTCATGTAGACAAAATGAATCAATAATTCTACGACAATCAATCAATTAACAAAAATCCTAAACTAATACATATATTCATTACGCAAATGAATCAATATTACACGTATTATGACTAATTGTATCAGAAATCACAAGAAAATAATTATATCTCCATTAAACAAGATGAACTGCTGGTAAATTATACACAAACCGCTGGGCCAGTTGTTCTTCATCCCAGCGGTTTCACTACCAAATACCAGCAGTCCATGCATCAAAATTCTCCAAATATTATGTAGAATTCAAATATTACACATGATATTCTCAAAAATGTATAAATCAACCCCAACAATCAACTATGTAATATAATTCAAATTAATTAATAATAATCAATTTAGAGGTACATAATCATATCTTCAATAATCAAAAAGCTGTAACAAAAATACATAGATCATTCGCATACATGAACCGCTGAAAGAACTAGCATGAACCACTCAACATGTGCCGAGAGGTCTCCAACTGTTCATCATACTTATACCAACGGTTTAAGTGAAACTAGGTTTATGATATGAATATATACTTGTATATAAGGTGGTATATCTTCATATGTGTCTCCCGTAGCTTCTGGTGACCTTCGACAAGCTCCGACGGCGAGGAAGCTTTCCTACGGCAGCGACAGTCCAACACAGCTTCAAGCTATCCATGACGAGACACTCCAACAATAGGGCGGCAACGGTGATCCAACAATAGGGCGGCAACAGCGGCAGTGCAATAAAAGGTGTGCAACGGTCCAAAAATTTTCGAAAAAAAGAGAGAAATAGAGGAGGAACGTCTGTGAAAAGAGAGAGAGAAGGAGGAGGGACGGTCTATGCAAACGGTCCATACATGTTTCCTTTTTAGAAAATAATTTTTTTTTATTAAAACAATCAATTTCTTTACCAACCTACACCTTTTTAATTGACTTTGGAGTACTTTGTGGATTGCTAATTTCAAAATAAAATAGATATTTTTTACATGTGCATTGAAATATTAGGTATTTTGTACATATACAATTTTGAAAGTGAGTATTTTTATTTTTCTCACTAACTTTAAACCAATAACAAATGTTTGACATCGATCTCTAATAACAATCTTTAGAATTAGAGCATACAATAAAATAAAAACAGTAAGAAATCAGAAATTAAACAATTAGGGTTGATCACGATTAAATCTTAAGGAAATACTAGTATAAGAAACTTGATGGGCTGGGGTGGGTTGGGCGTAGGTATGGCCCACTAATCAAGTTTGGTAAGTGCTAGTGTGCTACATTGCATCATTTTGTTGTGGGGCCCACTATAGATTAATTGTAGCTAGGCTAGAGCATATGTAAAGCAACGTTTTCTCCCTCTAATTTTATTTTTTATATATAGATTTTAATAAAATATAACTCCAAATGTAGTCAAATGTTTTGGGTATTATTCTATTGATACTTTCCCGAATCAAAGTCTGTATTTTGTAGATACTGTTAATTACTACATAACACATATATATTGATAGTAAATGTTTTAAACTATAAATAAATTCCTTGAAATTAATAATCAACCTTTAAATAAAAACATTAATGTATCATGAAATTGTTGCTTGTCGAAAATCATGCCTTGTATTCTAATCATCTGCCTCTCTGTATAAGCTTATACTCCCTCCGTCCCACCAGTAATGACCCATTTGTATTATTTTAATACACCTATCTACTTTACAAATGGGTCGTTACCGGTGGGACGGAGGTAGTATATTATATATGGCTAATACAATAATACAAATACACAAAGCCCAATGTTTTATATCTACAATGAACCCATTAGAAACTTAAAGATGGCCCAAATCTACTTCGCAACCTCCTACCTTTACCTTTCCTAACTACGTTACATTTCTAAAAGAAAATGTACGATGTAATAAACTTCGGGTCAAGCTATCCACCTCAATCGTTAAAATTCTTTTATGTCTTTTTCTTTTTTCCTATTATTTTAGATTTTTAAAATTTTATCTATATATTAATCATATATAATATTATATATTTTTATTTTCATATATGCATATGATATTTATGTTATGTTTTTATTTATGTGTATATCATAAATTGTATTATATACTATTCCATATTTAAGTATTATTTTAATAAATATAATATATATATATATATATATAGATAGTGATATATTAATTTGATATGTATATTTTTGATAACTAATTTAATAATAATTTATATAAATTATCTAGAACCTTATCAAATTTGATAAAAATTAATAAATTGGATTAAAATATCTAGATTTTACATTATTTGAATTTTTTTTATAATTTATAATTTATCAAATATGACTGTTATAGCATATTTTTAATTATCTTATTATTCTAACGATCCATATATAATTTTCAATATAAATAATAATAATTGAAAATTCATATTTTTCACTAAAATAATAATATATAATATAAATTATATATAGTTTTCTTATTTATTTATATATCATATATTAGATTATATGTTATTTAAATTCTAATGAGAATTTATAAATTGTACATAAAAATTGATAAAGTTCACATTATTTGAAAATATTTTTTTAATATATATAATTTATTACTTGTGATGATTATAACATACCTTTAATTACCTTAGTATTCGAACAATCCACATATATTTCTCAATATACATAATAAGAATTTAAGAATTGTATTTTTTATAAAATAATAATATACAAATATAAAGAAGTATATAATCTTCTTATTTATTTATATATCCTATATTGATTGAATATTATTTCATATCTAAGTATCATTTTCATTAATGTAAAAAAATAGTTAATGAATATATTTCGATGTATTTTTGAGAATTCAATCAAATTGATGATGAATTTTTACCGTATATCATTATTAGACAATGAAATTGAGATTCACTATCACCCCACATATTAAGTTATCTATTAATATATAGATATTTTAAATGTGTTTTATTATTATAAATAAATAAGTTTATATAATTTGAGTTTATTTTAATTAATATAAAAAATATTTAATGAGTATATATTTTCATTATATGGGCGTAAAAACGAAAATCAATTGGTTGAACATAGTTACATGGACTTTAATTGACTATGTCGTGTATATAGATGGACAAATTCAAATAATTAATGTTATTATTTGTTGAGAAATATTTATAAGTGTTTTGATTCAGATCTCAATACCTCCTCTGAAAGATGTAATAAGTCCAAAACTGAAATTTTAGTTTTGTCTAAGAACTCAAATGTTAGGGAGTTCTATTTTTCAGGTACACTGAAGGACAGACACCACTGAAGAATCAAGACTATACCAAAACTGAAGGACTACTCTACTGAAGTTTGTCCTAAAGTTTTGAAGTTGAAGTTAGAAGCTGAAGTTACATTGCCACTGAAGTTTAATCTGAAGTCCAATTCTGAAGTCTCCACTGAGTGACAGTCTATTCTATAGGACTTACCACTTTCGGCAAAAATCTCAGTATGTGAAAACACAATCTTGTTGCAGACACCAAAAATGGCAAAAAGGACAAAGACTCCAACGGGAAGAATTCAAATGTAGTTCTATCTCACAACGGATACATTCTATGAGAGAGCTATATATACCTCGCTGCTTCAAACGCTTCAAGACACTGGTTACCCAATCTTACAACTCGCTATCACTATCATCACTCTCAACACTCAAGCTTTCAAGCTCTCTGTCAAGAACACTCAAGCTTTCAGATTTTATTCTCCAGTGTTCTTCTTAACGATTTCATTGTAACCAAAGAATAGTCTTAGCATTAGATTAAGTTCGAAGCTAGAAGTGATCAGATATATTGTCTATCTAACCCTTTGTGGTTGATCAATGTAAGATTATTATTTCTCCATTAACTTGGAAACCCTCGACTAACATCGAGACATGTGGACGTAGGAGTTTTTATCTCCGAACCACGCAAACCAAATTCTGTCTCTCTCATTTACATTCAGTATTATCATTCCTTGATTATCATAATTGAATACTGATTAATTGAACAGAGAAATATTGCATTAAGTTTTCTGAACAAACGAGTAAGATTTAAAACCACCACATTCTGCACAACACTTAAGATATTAGTCCATCAGTCAAACACTCAGTGTAAACTGAAGGATTGCTATCAAAAGTATCATCTCTCACTGAAGCTACCTCCCTTCAGTTAAGGAGCTCACTAAAGACTTTTAATTGAAAAATTATTAACTGGTGTATTCCCCCCACCCCAACACGCAGTATACTCGTTTCGGGACCAACATTATTTTATGAGATTAAGACATTTATACTATAATACAAATTCGGTCCAAACTATCCATCTCAGCCCTTGAAACCCTTAAAGCCTTCCATTTAATTTTTCATATTTTTCTAAAATTTTAGAATTTTATATTATCAAAATACTATTATATTAATGAGCAAGTCTAGATATGATAATTATATTAATTGGCAGGTCTAGAATTTTCAAATGGAATAATAAATTGCATAATAAATTGATTAATTGATGATCGATTTATTATTTAACTAACCTTAATTCGATCTGAAACGAAATAATTATGAATACATTTAAAGAAGACATATTAGAAATCAACATCCAAAATATTTGATTGTAATTTAATTAAACAAATTTAGTGAATACTTTGAGAGATAATAAAAAAATAATAACAGAATAATTATTAATTAGTGGTACATGGTATATTGATAGAATTCTAAATTTGACCTCCAAATCACTCTATTCATATTTTTATCTAAATTCTAATAATTTTGGAGTTAAAAAAATCATTTTAATCAGATATAATATTATACATTCTTATTTCCATGTAGACATATATATTCATGTTATATTTTTATTTCTATATATCAAATATTTTATTATATTTAAGTATAATTTTCATAAATATAATATATATATATATATAGTGACACTTTTTTTCCAGCACGGTTATTAAGGAGAGTGTATAAAGTAATCTTTTCGTCCCACTAAGTTTGACACTTTTTTTTCGGCATGGTTATTAAGGAGAGTGTATAAAGTAGTTTAAAAGGTATAAAGGTGGTAGGTTCCCCAACTTTTTGAAGGAATAATTTTTGCTATTTTTGGAGTGTGTCAAGCTTAGTGGGATATCCCAAAAAGGAAAATGTGACAAGTTTAGTGGGACGAAGGGATTATATGTTTACAATAATTTACAAATTATAATGTAAATTTTTGAATTATAAATAATTAATAAAAATAGTGATCGAAAAAATATATTAATGAAAAATTGGTTCACGATTTTGAACATTTGAAACCGAAACCAAAACCGAACTGCTTCCTATAAAGTTGCGATTCATAATTTTAATATTATTTGACGTTTCGGTTCCTAGAACCGCCGATTACTATTCTTTTGAACTCCTCTAATAATAATGAGTATTAAAATCATTTTTACTTTACTTTAAAATGAATATGAGTATATGAATTAAATTCAAATATATTCGGAAAAAAATATTAAATTGTTAGTACTGTCTACTAATAGACAAGTTTATGAAGATTTAATATTTAGTGTGTGTGTATGTATATATATATATATATATCAATATATATATATATCAAATTGTAAATTTATTTTTTCATTAATTTTGGAACGATTGCAACTTTATCACGAGCAAGTTTACTTAATTAACGGCTTTTACTATACATATTTAGTATATGAATAAGTACTTCATATATCTATGACAAAAAATAGTAATAAACGAAATTATGTCAGATACTTTTATAAATATTAATCCCGTCGAATTTCGACGGGTAACAATGTAGTCTAATTAAAAAATAAATTAACAAGTTGTGAGGAATAGGAATTAAACATATATATCATTCAAAGTAAAATAAAAGTTAATTATGGCATGTTAATCATAAAAAATGAGTGAAAACCTAAGTTCCTTATAATTAAGATGATTTGGTTTCCGTTGGAATCTCTACTATAAGTTCAATACTAATAAATTTAATGGGCAGAGGTACCTAAAATGATGTCGTTTTATATTAAATGAGACGATATTGTTTATATAGCACACTTAACGTCACCACCTATCACTTAAGTGTTCAAGTAGACTTTGACTTTAATGTATAATTTTAGAAAAAATGATAGTTCTAAATTAATATACTTTGTACAGAATTTCATAATTTGTGAATATTTATGTATTTAACGGTAATTAATGCCATACCTAGAAATCAAAATTGACAATTATAAAAAAATATACTATTAAATAACACAATACAAATATAAAATGAAATTAGAAGTAGCAGGAGATATAGGATCCAAATATAAGCGATATATATATTATTGAATAATATTATTATATTTAAGAAAACGTAACTACTTGTATAATTGGAGAAGAAATCCAAATATAATTGATCAGCTGAAAAGTGAAAAGTGGGTGCAGCCCTTTTGAATCAGTTGCCATAAACACTAGTTGCTTCTCCACTTCATCTTCGCTGCAAACAAACACGCACATATATATGGTAGACCTTGTCAAATTTCAGTTTTAGTCAAATGAAACTTCCTAAGTTCAATGTTATTAAACATTTTGTTAGAAACAAGTCAAAACATACTGCCATCTCATATTGGTTTTCAAAAGAATCTTAATCGATGGTTATGAAGTTTCAAACCGTTGCTTTCTAAGTAATGATTCAGTTTTTGTTTTAAATGTTCGGAATTGTTAACCAGCGTTTCCGAACAGGTGGTTCATCAATATTTTTTAATACAACTTTTTTATCACTAACTCTATTTTACCTCTTATGTTATAAAAAATATTTTTATAACTCATAAAACTACATTTTAACTTCAAAATTCACGTAACAATATACTCATTTTGTCCCATAATTTATGGTCATAAGGTCAATAAAACACTCACAATTTTGGTTAAATAAACCCATAAATAATGGGACGGAAGAGTACATTTTGAAGGCGTATCTAAAAGAACCGATCGTTCGAAATCAGAACCACTTTGAATAGTTCCGATTCCAAACTATAAATCGAGTAATCATGGCTTACAATTTTAAAATAAATGGAACCATAAACCGTAATTTGGCACCTCTAATCAATTTCAACACTTGGATCCAATATTCAGTTTGATGCTTGATTATATCATATTGCAAAGTAATATATAACAGGCATGTTGAAATTTGTACCCAAATGATGAAACTCCAACCTAAAATCTCTGCTTAATGAGACAAGACACACTACAAATTCACATGTTATTCTTTTCATATATGTATATATTGCAAAAGTGATTAATATAGTTAAGAGTAAATAAAATTGAGAGTACTTACAGCACAGTGATGGACATCATCGCGCTTGCATAAGAGCTCCCCATTTAATTTGTCCACTGCTTGAAATGCACCTCCTCCCTCACTCCTCTACACATACATTCATTACCATTTATTACAAATCTAAATTACTTAATAT
>JAPKLX010000003.1:6703661-6723707 GCA_026898415.1 Leonotis leonurus | reverse complement strand
TGTCCATTTAGGCACTTAGCAAGTATTCCCCAACCCCCTCCAAACACTTGGCTTTAGAAGCATATCATAAACTGATAAAAATGTGTTAAACAAGTATCATGTATTTGATATGGATTGAATTCCAAAGAAACAATACAAAATGCACATACTATATTAATATTAATATTATAATAGTAGATCAAAATCCGACCAGCATGTCTTCAATGGGAAGTAGGTTAGTTAAAGTGTCCATGCTAACTCCATTATTCTTTTATTTATTTATACTACTCTTACTTTGTTTTCAAGAAAAACATTTCTTGGCCATTTCTAGAAAATTCTGTCTTCAATAAGTAATGTCTTATAGCACTGTGATGAACCAGAAATTCTGATTATGACATTCAACCTTACTCAAAAGTCATTTCCTTAATTACTGTATTATGAATAATAAATATGCAAACTAGAATGTCTGTCCACCAAAAAAAGCCCATACTGCAAATATGTTAATGTGAAAAACATTCATAATAAATATTAATTTTTTAATAATTTTTAATTAATTTCCACTTTATAACAAGAATTTATTGATTATGATATAATTTATAAGTATTCAATATAAAATAAAATAAAAATAATAGAAAAACGAAAATCATAGCGACTTGTATGCTGATATAATATTGTCACGTCAGCAACCATGGGCGCGTTAAATTGTGCTCATCGCAAGCGGTGGAGTAGTCCTCCGTATATTTATAATGACATGAAGAAATATTGAATTCAATTAATAATTTACGTATGTAGCAGACTACAAATGTCACTAGCAACCAACTGCCAGAGGGTGGAGACATTTCAAAATACTCTACAAAAACTTTCACTTTACGCATATACAATCTTTCTTACATTCTAATAAACATCTTCCCCCCAACAAAAAGGATCTACATTCTGCCTCTTACACAACATTCTTACATTGTCTTTTCTCATATTACAAGGAAACATGAAATTGTTCATTCCAGCCTTCTTCCTCTCTGTCCTCTTTTCTTCCACAGGTATATGAGTTCTACATCCTTGATTCATTTTTTAGTGACAATGATCATCTTTATTCTAAATTCTGTTGTTTCTGTTCTTCGACAGTCGCCTACGATCCGCTGGATCCAAATGGGAACATCACAATCAAATGGGATATAATGTCCTGGACACCAGATGGCTATGTGGTTAGTTAGTTAGTTAGTTAGTTAGTTAGTTACTCACCATTTCCTACAGAATCTTGTTTTCAATCACACTTCATCTCTAACTTGTCTCAATCTCTTCTGTTTCTTGCTAACAGTAGTTTGATCTTGATCAAATTCTTACATGCTAGTGTTCAAGTATCATGCAAGAAGATGGATCTTTTTCATTTTTTGCTATACTATATCACCAAATCCTTTGCTTCTTCCGATAGGCTGTGGTTACGATGAACAATTTCCAAATGTACCGCCACATCATGAGCCCCGGTTGGACTCTGGGATGGACGTGGGCGAAGAAGGAAGTGATTTGGACAATGGTTGGAGCACAGACCACAGAGCAAGGTGACTGCTCCAAGTTCAAAGGTAACATCCCACATTGCTGCAAGAAAACGCCCACCGTCGTGGACTTGCTCCCCGGGGTGCCTTACAACCAGCAGTTCAGTAACTGCTGCAAAGGTGGTGTCTTGGCTGCGTGGGGCCAGGACCCCGTGTCTGCAGTCTCCGCCTTCCAGGTCAGCGTTGGCCAAGGCGGCACCACAAACAAGACCGTTAAACTTCCTAAGAACTTCACCCTTTTAGGCCCTGGACCTGGCTACACTTGTGGTCCTGCCAAAATCGTGCCTTCGACGAATTTTCTCACACCTGATCGTCGTAGGAAGACTCAGGCCTTGAGTACGTCCGCTGTTTTTAGTGATGTACAATGATTTTGTGTGTAGCATATTCTCTAATGATGTTTGATTGTGTATGAACAGTGACTTGGAATGTAACATGCACTTACTCTCAGTTTCTTGCAAGGAAGCACCCGAGCTGCTGCGTCTCCTTCTCGTCTTTCTACAACGAAACCATCACTTCTTGCCCTTCCTGTGCTTGTGGCTGTGAAAACAGAAACAAGTGCATCAAGTAAATCTTGCTGTTTCTCTTTATAGTAATCTGGTTTTCTTCCTCACACATGAGAATTTCCCAGAATTAAGATGACAATGGTTCTTGAAACAGACCCGAGTCGAAGCTTCTGAGCGTGGTGGGAGTGAACACTCCGAGGAAAGACAATGCGCCTCTGCTGCAATGCACACACCATATGTGTCCCGTGCGGGTGCACTGGCACGTGAAGGCCAACTACAAGGAGTACTGGAGGGCGAAGATCGCCATAACTAACTTCAACTACAGGTTGAACTACACGCAGTGGACCCTCGTCGTTCAGCACCCGAATCTCGACAACGTGACTCAAGTTTTCAGCTTCGATTACAAGCCCCTAGTTCCTTACAGCTCCATCAGTAAGTTCCTTTCATCTCGATGCATAGAAAGAATCAAGAAAATGTTGATATACTCAAATTTTCAACTGCAGATGACACAGGGATGTTCTATGGCATGAAATTCTTCAATGACCTATTGATGGAAGCAGGACAGTTTGGTAATGTCCAGTCTGAAGTACTTCTTCAGAAGGATAAGAACACATTCTCTCTCAAGGAAGGATGGGCGTTCCCCCGGAAAGTTTATTTCAACGGCGAGGAGTGTATGCTCCCCCCACCGGAATCTTACCCGTACCTCCCGAACTCTGCCCATCCGAGCCGAGCTTTCTTCTCAACTTTCATATTCTCTGTTGCATTTTTCTTTCTCACAATGATGTGATAATGATGCTTGGGATACAAGTTTGTAATGTTAGAAATTTTGAGAACTGTTGCCAATGTTGGTACAGAAACAGAATCAGAAGTTATAGCAGGAAAGTGAGAACATAATTGCAATACAATCTATTGAATTTTTCTCATTACAACTCTATCACATGTTTTACATCTAGATGAATATCAAGTACATCATTCACCAACAGTTACAGTTAGCAAGAAAAAATTTTAGGCTCACCACGGATCGTGCACCGATATCGTGTAGATATGGACGGAATTCTAGTTCCTCGTCGAAGTTCTGCAATGGTGGCTACACATACAAAAACATTGCTGTTGAAGATTGAAGGTTCTTACACACATGAGAAATGGACGGCCAGAGATGTGAAGAGAGTGATGAATAGCATAAGCAGAGACACATTTTGTCGTAAACCGGCATTTGGCAGATACGGATATGCCTCCGGAGGCGGCATAACACAGTTATCACCATTGAAGTAAATTCTTCTAGGGAAACCCCAACCTTTTTCAAAAGTGAAGGTAGATTTGTCCTTTCGGAATAGAAGCTCCGACTGCACGTTCCCGTTAGGCCCGGCATGCTCCAGAAAGTCGTTGTAGAATTTTACACCGTATAACATTGCAGTGTCATCTGTCACAACACAAAACAGAATGCTAGATCAATTACGGGTTATATAACTATTTTATTGTAGAAAAGGAATGTAAAGCAAAACTCACTTATGTTTTGGTATGGATTTAGTGGCTTGTAGTTGAAGCTGAATATCTGGGTGAGATTATCTAAGTTGGGGTGTTGAACAACTAAGTTCCACTGGCTATAATTCATTCTATAATTGAAGTTTGTTATCGTGACCTTCACACGCCAATAATCCTTGTAGTTCAGTTTCACGTGCCAATGGACACGAATCGGGCACATATGACTAGTGCACTGGACAAGAGGCGACAAATTATTACTCTTTTCCCGAGCAGAAACTACTGAGGCAATGTATGGTGACTGTGGACTGAAAGGAGCAAAATGAAGAACACCATCATTAGTGGCAAAGTTTAAAGGGACAAAATAAATGCAGAGGAACAAGAATAAGTTTAGACGTGAAAAAAAAAAAAAAACTCACTTCACGCAGCTTCCTGGCTGAGTAAGGTTGTTTTGGCAACCACATGTGCAGGTAGGGCAAGGGACAATCGTGTCATTGTAAAAAGACGAGAGTGAGACACAACATGTTGGAGTTTTCTGAGCCAGAAACTGTGAATACGTGCATGTCACGTTCCATGTCACTGCAACAAGAGAGAAGAAGCATGATGAAGAATCCAAGAATCTTTGTTAGAATTCTGACTAATAGAGGGCCACTTTGTAGGTCCGCTTTGCTAACAGCGAGCCAACTGTAAAATCATACAAAAATGGGGCTGCTAACTAAACCCCATTAAAAGGCCAACTAATGCAACCCCACCATGTCTCTCGTCATCAATAATCAATTCATATATCTGTTTGGAAGTACAGAGCAACCCAATGCATCATAATTCACCTTTTAAACACCCAATATAGGAATATGGCATCACATAGAGATAACTTACTCATTGCTTGGGTCGTTCTTCTTCCGTCTGAGGTGACAAATTTAGTAGGTTTCACAATTTTCGCAGGTCCACAAGTGTAACCAGGCCCCGGAGCTTTCAATGTGAAGTTCTTGGGCATCCTAACTGTTTTATTGGTAGTTCCGGCAGCGCCAACACTGATTTGGAAAGAGCTTGCAGCATTATTCGGATCTTGCCCCCATGAATTAATCACCCCTCCTTTACAACAATTTGCAATCTGTTGGTTATAAGGAGTTCCCGGCAATAAGTCAACAACCGTTGGGTCTTTCTTACAACAATGTGGAACGTTCCCTTTATATCTTGAGCAATCTCCTTGCTCGGTGGTTTGAGCTCCCATCATGCTCCAAATCACTTCCTTCTTCGCCCAAGTCCATCCCAAAGTCCAACCAGGTGCTGCAATGTGACGGTATTGTTGGAAGTTGAACATTGTCACAACAGCCTGCACATTTCAACAGGAGCACAGTGATATGTGTGAGACGGGATGCATAATCTTGAAGAACATTCAAGGATAAAATAAACCGAAAGATATGACAAACCGAATAAACGCCTACCACATAGCCATCGGGTGTCCAAGTGATAACATCCCACTTAATTGTGATATTTCCATTAGGATCAAGCGCATCATAGGCTTCTGAAAAATATAGGAAGAACAAAAAACACGAGTTAGAAATCGACAAACACATCGAACATTTATCTATGTAGAAAGAAGTTCTCAACAGTACTCAAATGAATCTACATAACTACAGCAAAGCTACACTATATCTGATCTTCAAAATAGAACAATATGAAAACTTAAGCTCTATATACATTACTCAGTCATTGATTACAGAAATACAATCCTTGAATCTATTGTTTCAAACCAATTACCTAAACCCTGCTCGAAACATCAAACTTAACAAACTAATCCAAATCCCTCTTGAGGAAATTAATGAAAGCAGCAGACCAAATCAAGATTCAATCTTTAATCTTCTACAACAACTCACGATTGATGCAATTGCAACCTAATTCACCTTAAACCCACCCACAATTCAGATCAAAAGCCAAGTTAAAAATGAATTCAACTAATAAAAGATTTTTAATTTAGGATTTGCCAACTAAAGCAAGCTAAAAATGAATCCAAATAACAAAAGATCCGAGCTTTTTCGCAAATCAAATCAAACCCATTCAATTAAGGAAAACCATTGCATTAAATATTCGCAAATATCTGGAGCCCACCGAGAAAACATTGCACATCAACAAGATTTTGAGGTTTGAAAGGAAAGAGAACAGACAAGAATCACCTATTGTAGTGAAGCTGAAGCAAGAAAGCATTAAAAACAGCAAACTTGCAGGAGTTGTAACTCTCAACAGAGATCTGCACGAGAGCCCCATTTCTACAAAAAGCTCTTTTTTCTTGATAAACCAGCGCTCTTGAAAGATCTGCAATTTCAAGATATAGAGAGAGAGAGTGAGATTGAATGTGGACAGAGGAAATATGACTGCCTGGTGCTCGGTGGCAGAGCTTTTGTGGAAGAGATGAGTTGCTAACTGGACTTTAAATAAAGTCAATTAATTTGATTAACATGTAATGTGATCTCACTCTAACATTCTTAATTATTTTAGTCTCTACTCTATCACTTTCACGGTGATCCCTTTTTCTGCATTAAACATCTTTTAATTCCAAATGGCCATTACGCGTGGGCTATTTGATTTACACACACTCGAATTTTAAAGATTTCCTTAAATATGTACTGGGAATTGAACATTTCTTCTGAAGCTGACAGCTCAACTAAGAGCATTAAAATTAAAAGGATAAACGAAAATTTTCCATTTAAAACACGAAATTGACTAAGTTTATATTTTTATCATTCGCGCAAATTGCTTGAACTAAAGAATGGCTTTTTTAGAAAAAGAAAAATAATTGAAGGATGGCTTCAGTTAGAGTTACTAATACCTTTTTATTTTTCTTTTTATGTAGGTGAAAGAAAGAAATTACTATACCATCTTGGAGTAATAAACAGTATAATACTATTAAATTACTAAATATGCATACCATAAACAGTATATTCTATCTTAAACAAGATGTACTTGTCTCCAGAATTCCTATTTCCATTTTTTATGCATTTATTGTAGAGTTTTCTAGAAACTGCAGCCACATAATTTGATATGCAGTATAGATATGACATACTTAGACTTGAGTATGTATTAATTAATGTGGATTGTCCGATTAATCCCGCAACTTCTATCATAAGCAATCTAGTGATCCTCTTCATGATTAATTATTATCACACTCAATCCATACTTATTGCCACTATCATCATTCATCAGTCATCACCCCACTAAAATTAATTCTTAAAACTCTCCAATATCTTTTATTGCTATTCTACATTCACAATCAACATGCATAGCACAACACATTCATTTTCATATTTATTTTGCTATATATTGGCATTTATTATGTATAATGCGTAAGAGATATAACAAATATAATATGAGTAATTTTGTGATTATTAAATGATAAATTATGAATTTGCCCTTATGGCGATTTAATACGATCCCGATCAGAATCGTATCAATAAATTGACCTCTTTGAATGATCGGACGAACTTCAATTCACCTTTCGAGCAAGTGAGGCCCATAAAGTTGTGACAACTTGTTAATTCATTTCATTCATTGATTCTTCAATTACGAGACCATAATATATATATATATATATATATATATATATATATAGACTAGACAATCAACCATAATGTGTCTAACTCGACTACGAGCCGATAACATCACAATACACGTGAACAATTTAATAGTAATAGTACAACTAATAATTAAACTACTAATCATAATATTTCTGATCTCTTTAAAACCACTTTGTCTTCAAGGTGGGACAAATATAAATCGAAGATAACCACCAACGCTAAGCCTGCCTAATCTTAATGTTAAGGTTAACGCCTTAAGGCTACTTTGAAATTAAAAAAAAAAAAACATAAAGATATTGTGAAGCTCAATAGGATAGGTAACTCATACATCCTCCCATAATTAGCAACATAAATAGTTGGGCCATAAAAGAGAATATAATGAGAATACAATGGCCCAAAGCAAAAGATAACTCCAAATCCAATTGATACTACCTCCTCAATTGGAATCGTATTGATAAATAACTTATTCGAGTGATGACTAATTACGATTTCACCTTTCGAGCAAGTGAGACTCCCAAAAGTAGTTTCAAGAACTTCTTAATTCATATTCATTTGTTTATATTCCTTAAATAACAACCATGGTGCAATATTTATAGAACTACACCCTTCTAGTAATTTATGGAACAAAATACATATTATGAGACCTCTAAAATTTTATCTTAACTAAGCTAAATAACATGATTGCTTTTGCTTCCAGTACAAAAAAACCTAAGTCAGAAAAATGACTAATTAATACTCTTACTTCGTTATGAGAATTAATCGCAATTCTTGATCGGGACGTTTGAAAACTATTTAGTAGCAAGAAAACTATTAATAATACTAATAATAAAAAGGTTGACAGTTAAAACCCAAAAAATATGATTAGGTTGGAAATTTGTTAGTGTTGAATTTTGTGTTAGTGTTTGGAAAGGACAGGGAGATTCCAGCTCAATGCCTCAACTATTACTAACAACGATAAATTCTCCCGTTCCTTAAAAACATGCACCATTTTTAATAGTAGTTAATTTAAGTGGTAAAAATATTATTAATTGTTAAAATATAATTAATTTAAATGGTAATGGAGATTAAAATCCAAAAAAATATATTATTAAATATAAAATTTAATTAATTTGAATAATAGTGGAGATTGAGAACCACAAAAATTATAATAAATAGCAAAAAATACAAAGGGCATGTTTTTAAAGAATAGACAAAAATGACAAAAGCTCCAATTTTTTTTAAGAAACGGAGGGAGTGACGTATAATCGCCATCACCACCGCCTTTTGCTCTATTACTTAAACACCCAATTTTGTACTCCATCAATTCTATATATTTTGATTCAAATTGATCAAAATCGTGTCAACCTTTTAGTCAACTAAAAGTGAGACTAAATACATGAAATTAATTTATTTAGATTTAATTTGATTAAACTGAATTTTTTATAATTTATTTAGATTTAATTTGATTAAACTGAATTTTTTAGTTAAAGTAAGTCTAAATAAGTAAAAAAGAGGGATATTAAAAATATTTTAATTGTGAATTTTATCTCTAATACTGTTGCTTCACACCCCTATCATCAATAGAAAATTAGATTTTTTTTATATGAATTAGATTTATCGAGTACAGATTCTTATAGTACTGTTGGGGGAGTTGTCCCCCTAAATCGAAAGCAATTAATATAAATGCTGTAACAAAACTTCGTAAGAAAATTTCTCGAGAAATCTATGAAAATAAAATTAGGTTTCAACAAGCAAATTGGTTTTATGACCAATCACAAATTTCATGTTGGACGCATCATTCATACTGAAAATTATGGTTAAAGATTCATTTATCAACCACCACCTATTTTAGAAATCTTTACTAAAAACATTTTTAAATATAAAAATTCAGTAACTTTCTCACAAATTTGTGAATTAAACATATCCTTTTTTGTACATAATAACAAGCAGCGGGTCAATTTTCAATATGCTAAAATGTGTGATTAATGATATAATAAAGAATATTAGTTTGATAAATATCTCATGTAAAAGAAGGATGAGATTAATCAAAAAAATATAAATAATTTTAATTAATTAGTAAGCACCTCCTAATTTAGGAGTAACATGGAATCATTTAGCATCATGAAGAAAGTGAAAAGTGGAGAAAGAAATAGGGTTATATATGAAATGACTATATGGTGTAATTAATTTTTATACAGTCATAATTAATTTTTATGTCCTCTTAATTAGGACAAAATTGTGTGATTTATTGGGTTGAAGTAAGGAGTGGAATATAGAATAGTTTTTCTATTTTTAGAAACAAATGGATATTAATGGAATAATTAAAAAAAAATAACCCGCTTTAAATAGACTTAAAGCTTAGATATTACATTACCTTTTGAAAAACTCACTACATTTTTTTCTCTCTATCACCTTCAATTAATACTATAACCAGTTTATAACTTTATAAAGATCTCACTTTAACATATGAATCTTTGGGATAGTAAAGAAAATAGAAGGTACAAAGGTCACCCCTCTAGTGCATGGGGGTTAATGTTTTTATTTATTAATAAAAATATCTATTACTTTAATTAAATAAAAGCCCATTAACTCAAAAAAAGAAGTTAGGATTAAATTTTCCACATGTGTATTCACACTAAGTCAAACGATCAAATTTATAATTTTAAAAAATAAATAATTTTTTATGATATAATTAATTATAATTGAAATAAATTAAAAATTTTAAAAATTATATATTCTATTTTTAAATATATCAATCTTAAAAATCAATTAAAATGACACTAAATGTTGAAAAAATAACTATATACTCTAATTGTATGCATAAAATTTAACTAAAATATATAAAATTAAAATTAATATTAAAAATAAATAAAAATTTAGTTATATACGGAACATGAATTATCGAACATAAATGTATAACACTGAATCACATCCCAAATAATTTAATCCATAATTTTTTTATCATATCCGGTGCCAACATCTGTTCTCCTTCTTCTCTTTTCTTCAGTTGTTAAAACAAAAAGCAATTTACACAAGATTATTTAGGACCACAAATACAATTTCTTATAAATGTAATGAGTTTTGTGTTTATGAATAGAAGAAACACACATATTTGAGGTTTACTAGTGAAAAATTAAAGTTGTTTAAAACTGAAAATGATATGAGTTTTGGAGTGTAGCATTAGAGATGCTCTAAGTCATTGTACTTGTTTTGGCTTCGCTTGCTCCACCTCCATTATTGACAACTCTTTGTTGGTTGGCTATTACGCGTTATCTTAAATTCCACTCTGAACGACTTTAAGTCTACGTCTGCATAATTTCCACAACCTAGCTTTTGTTTTTTCTTGCTTTATAAAACAAGTGAATGCCCTAAACTATTTTTCCTTTTATTTTTTGCAGCATTATGTTAATTAATTTCAATTGCAAGAAAATTCAAAAGCACATGCATGCAATGCAAGCATGATGCCATTTCATTACGTACCTTTCATGGGGACACTTGAATTGACAACCAAAAATCTTTTAATTTATAAGTGGGTGGCTAACTACAACCTTTTCACCCAACCACATATATACGCTAAGATCAAAGTAAAATAATAATAATTCTTACTATAGCAGTAAAAAAGAAAACAGTAAGTAATTAAGTTGCGGCCAATCATCAACTCAACTCAACGTCCCGATGGGTTCATGAGCTCCGAGAAAGCATCGCCGGATTTCACTTTCTCACTGCTGCTAGTGGAGAAATCGCTGCTCTTCGATCTGGACAGCATGTCGTCGTCCTCATCTGTCGTGTTTGAGGTGCCGCTGAGCAAAGGCACTGATGCGTGGGTTGCCACGATGGCGTCGGTGGAGGCTTGACTGCTCTCCGACGATGCTTGGAGCTGCATTGCGAATTCGAGGCTCCAAATGATGTCGTTCATGGACGGTCGGTCGATCCCCTTTTCCTTGAGGCAGGCGATGGCGGTCTCCACGAATTTGCTCAAGCACTCCGGCGCGATCTGGCCCTTGAGGTTTGAATCTATGATCTGCTCAATCGTTCCTTTCCCGAAGCAGAATTTAGCCCACTCTGCTAAATTGACTTGCTTTCCCGGTAGACTTGGGATTATCGGCGGCCTTGCGCATAGAAGCTCAAACATTACTACTCCGAACGAGTACACGTCGGACTTGAGAGTCAGCTGCTGCCGGCGGTAGTACTCCGGGTCCACGTAACCGAAGCTGCCTTTGACGACGGTGCTGACGTGGGCTTGTGCTCCGGCAGCGGGGCCCACCTTCGAGAGGCCAAAATCGGATACTTTGGCTACCCATTTGTCGTCGAGGAGGATGTTGGTGGACTTGACGTCACGGTGGATGATGGCGAGCTTGGCTCCGGTGTGGAGGTATTCGAGGCCCTTGGCGGCGCCCAGGCAGATTTCGAGGCGTTGCTTCCATGACAAGGGTGGATTCTCGGTGTTGTAGAGGTGGTCGCGTAGGGTGCCGTGGGACATGTAGTCGTAGACGAGAATCATCTCCCCCTCCTCGTCACAGTAGCCAATGAGGGATACTAAGTGGAGGTGGCGGAGCTTGGAGAGCATCTCGATCTCCGTGAGGAACTCGCGGGCGCCCTGGCTGGAGGAAGGGTTGAGGCGCTTGATGGCCACGGAGGTGGCGGCGTCGTCGATGAGACCTTTGTAGACTTTGCCGAAGCCGCCCCTGCCGACGACGAACATCTCGTCGAAGTTGCGGGTGGCCGTCTTGATCTCGTTGATGGAGAAGTACCGGCAGAGGTCGGAAGGAAGGGTGGTGCCGGACCGGCTTGTCCTGGCGGTGGTCCTGGATCCCGTCGAGATAGGCACCCACGACGACCTGGTCATGTTGGAGGTCGTGTCCTTCACCTTCCGGCGGCGGAGCAGGATTAAGAAGCACACGGCGGCAGCCACCACAGCGGCACCGACCACTCCCCCTACAACAGGGTAAATGATGGAAGATCCTCCGCTCTTTTTCGCCTGCGGCGGCGGAGACGGCGGAGGAGAAGCAAGCAGCGGCTCCGGATTGGGGGCGGCGAAACTCCCCTTGGTGTCATTGAGAGTAAATATCTCCAACCCGTTTAACAAAACGTTTTTATATTTTGAGTTTGCCTTAGCGTAAGGAAACATAGATAGCCGCAGATCATGCTTGGCACGGCCCCCGGTTTGATCAGGAACCCAAACCACATAGTCCTTGAAGATCGGAATTTGAGGGCCTCCGGCGGCGTAGATGACGTCGAAGATCATCTCCAACGTTTGATTGTCGACGGAAACTGTGAACACCCTCTGTTGCTGCTTAGTAACGTCTATGGTGAACTCACAATAATGGAATCTGAGGAGATAGTGAAACCCAGAATGAACAGGGAATCCCCACTCCAGACTTCTGCTGTAATTGTTCATCACTCTAGCACTGGAGTACACTATTTCTGGAGCGGTGTAGGGAGGAGTTTGGGGAGTGTATTTGATCGAAATATTTGGCCTATGAAGCGACCAGCCAAGATCCCCATAATATATATATTCCTCGTCGGAAGACCAGCTACGATACATGCCGGTGTCATCTTTGATGCCAACATACGAATCACCACCCTTCAGTCGGTAAACATTTTCCAAAGCGGTGTTTTGATTGAGATAAAATATGTCATCCACAAATTTGATCGGTTCATCGTTTCCTCGGAAGTAGAGTTTGTTCGGAATGGAAACGATTTCAATCCCGTTGATGAAAGCGAGGGAGCCTGTATTTGGGGAGAAGATGAGTTCCAACCTCTGGTTCGCTTCGATATTGATAACGAATTCCTTGACAAAAGATTTAGATAAGCTGTTGGCGTAGAGGTAGGCACTGAAGTTGCTTAAGAGAGTGAAGACATTGGCTTTGAGGGAGAAGAAGGAGTGAGAAGCGTCGAAGTCGGAGTAGGAGGTGGGAAAGAAGTAGAGGCGGAGGAATTTCTGGCCTGCGCTCACCGGGAATGAGTACGTGAAATGAGATCGGAAGAATCGTGCTGTGTAAAAGGGGACTGTGGAGACGGAGGGATCGCCTCGAGAGATTGTGGATATGGAAGATATGGCATCGGCGTTCGAAGGTGCGTACAGAGAACGCACGTCTCCATTCCAGAGTCGATCGTTGGTGTCGTTTAAATTTTCAGACGTGCCGCAGTTGACGAGAATGAAGTCGGTAGGTGTGTAAGGAGGGGTAGCCGCGGCGATGATTCGGAAGAAACAGAGGAGGAAGAAATGACAGGCGCAAAACATGGTGTTTTCTAGTTCCAGTGGGAAAGGCAACCAGCCATATTAGAAAAAAAAAGATCGAGTGCGAATTTTCTTCTTTTTTATTTTAATTATTTTTTCAAGACTTGGAAAAGTCCTGCACTGACGCAAGTCAATGGATTTATATGAATTGTCTGTTTGCAATAATTCTGCATGGGCCCTTTTCACAAAATTAAAGGAAAAAGAAATAAATAGAATGGAGCCAATGGAAAACTAGGAGTTGATTAGGATGGGATTTGGGGGTAGTTTTGTCAAAATTTACCAAAAAAACGGTGTACCCTACTAAAAAATATCATAAAATGTTGAATATTAGGTTATATCAAATTTTTTGGTAAGGTATGATACATTACCGAACTTTTCAATAAAGTAAATGTATAGTTTTATCAAATATCGAGATATACCGTTATATACCGTACCGATGTATATGTTGTTATTTTGGTATATATCGATATATATATATACACATATATTTATAATATTATATGTGTATATATATTTAATTTGAATTATAATAAAATTATTTGTTCATATATTATGAATTATAAATAATAAATATTATTGAGAAATTGTAAAATATATGAGTTTATTGATAATAAGAAGATTGAACAAGAACTCCTAATTATTATTTTAAATAATAATAATAATAAATTATAATATATTATTTGTTCCATAACTAAATAATTATGATATAATTACAATATCATAAAGATAATCTTTAATCTAAAAATATGATTTAAGAATATAAGTATTTTATATGATTATATATTTACATTTTTTTATATTAAATATAATAAACAATTAATGAAAATATTTATTGTGTTATAATATATCATGCATGTTTGATATGAATTTGTTGTGTTTTTCACACGTGTTTTTGAGTCTCGTTTATTAGTAATTTTTTTCATTTTATTTATTATTTGGTTCATTATTACGCCGTGTGTGAATATTGTGTGTAGGTTGCATGGTGCAAAAAATGATGCGAAATAGAGTCGTAGAAATGAAATTTGGCGCGAGAAGGAGTAACGGACGAGTCGGGGACGAACTGAGGACGAGCCGGGGTGCGGAGCAGGCTCGAGGCGGCAAAAGTCACCCCGCGAGCGCCGCGCAAGCAGCGCCTGGGGGCCAGCGCCCGCTGAGCCCCCAACGCCCGCTGACCAAGCGGTTCAGGAAGGACAAGGGCCAGGGTCCAACTCCCGCTAGGCTGCTGGCTCAGCTGGTACAGAATCTCGACCTCAGTGACTGCTGGGCGTGATTTTTGGACACGGATTTTGTTATTTAAATCCGTTTTTAGACGTATTTTTATCCCCTTTTCATATTTTCTCTCCTAAAAACTCTAGATACATTATTATTAATTGATTTCTTTGTAATTTCGCCTCGGGACGAAGGATTGAGAAAAATTTTGACGCTCAATCCAAAAATTATCTAGTAAGCATGTTTTAATTTTTATTATTTATTATCATACGGATTGATTGTCTTACTCTACCTAGGGTTTTAGAATTTCTTGATTAATCATTGATTGTTCTTAATTCATGCCCCGTGATTTAACTTGTACTTGATTAATTGAAGTGATCGACCACCGTCTAATTTATTGTTTATTGGTTGAGATCGATAGATGATTCAACTAGAGAACTAGGTTAGATCATCAATAAATTCCAAATCATAAACGTAGGAATGAAATTTGTGGTTGTTTATGATCTTCCTATTGTGTAATTCGAATACGTGAGTTAGAATTATTGCTTATTTATCGAATATGTGAGTTAGATAATTAAGTAACTCTAGGAAATTATTTAATTACGAATAATTGTTCGTAATTGATGATTTTTTCTTAGGGTAATCTAATACCTGAGTCGTGATTACTGTCTAATTAAGAATACGTAAGTGATTAATTAGACTAACTATTAAGAAGCCCTTAATGAACGTGTTCCTACTTATTTAAAATTGTCAGTACGTGACATTGTTTAGACCAGACCCACTGTCCGATAAAGGGACTCAGTATCAGGCACGAGAAATATTTCCAGCCGATATACTTCCAATTTGTTATATTAAATTGCTCGCAAGAGTACGAGTTCGTTGTATATTAATAAGTTAACCCTAAGTCGTATTCTCAAGGAAGGCTAAGTAGGGCTTTATCTATGTTGTAGAACAGAAAGCAATTAAAAGAAGGAGTTTTGATATTTTAACTAATCTAATTAATTTATCTAGGCGAATGAAATTTAATAATTTAAAATACGAATTACCTAGGCAAGAATTAAGAAAGCTATTAAACCCTAGATCTAAGAATGAAGAATTGAAGAAACCAAATTTAAACATGTTTTGAATTGATTAATTAACATAGTTGAAAAGGTTTGGATAAAAATAAGGAAATTAATCAAAGGCAGGACAAGAAGAAAATACTCCCTCCTATTCAGAATGAGTGACGTTTTACTACTTCTAATAATTTGCAAATTATGTGTCGTTCTAGAATTATATGTCAATTATTACCTTTATTCATATTTCTCATCATTAATGATAATAATGACTTATTAATGCAAAATACATTGATTGTGTATTCACCTTTTCGTATTAAGACAATATTCGGTGATTGTCATCTTGATATCCCAATTTAGTTTTAATTACTACAACTCTCCTAATTCATCATATTCCTATCAAACTTTTATAAAATCTAGAGACTAAAGTTCTTATTTTCTCCAGCAAACTTCTTCTAATCAGTACCGACATATCAAACTCAGATTATTCGGTGAAGCATGGAAGACGATGGGAATGATCGATCGAAAATAAGTAGACAATTGGTTGTCAAAAATCATCTCAAGGAGCAAAAAACATCGATTGAAAAGGCTTTTAAGGACATTCAAGCATTATTGGAAGAAGCTGAGTATTTTGCTAAGCAAATTCCAAATACAATAGAAGCAGTGAAATTAACTGTGCCTGACTCAGAAGATGAAGATGATGATGTCCGTCGATCGTCAACACCTTGCATTCGTCGTGTTGCAAGAAAGGGTGAAAAGAAGCTCAGTACAAGTGATGAAAAAGTAGAAGAAAAGGGTGAGCGAATGCTTAAAATTTTGCTTCCAAAATTATTTGAAATTAAAAAATAGATATGATGAATTGTTTTTGTTTTACTGAATGAATTTATTTGAGCTCTATAATATGCTCTTAGTATATCTAGCAAGTATGTGAGATGAATTTTATATGTGGTGAATCTGATTATCTATATTTTTGTATGATGATTATTAGTATTGCAATCTAAATTTGTCAACATTTTTCTTAATTTATTTTTAGTTATTCGACAGATTGAGAATATATAAAATGAGAGATTACAATTCATTATAACTTTTTCAAATGCATTTATAATTTTATTATAGATTGTTAGTACTAAACAAGTGCTAAACATAAGAATGTAAGTATATTTATATATTCAAAATTGGTTTGCTTTATTAATATAGTGCGTATCAAATTTTCTGTATAAACAAAATCTAAAAATTAACTTTGCATTAAGATAACATTACTAGACTTGCAGTAAATATAGACTTGGAGTATTCAAAACTAAACTTGTAGAAAATGGTGAGTTCAATATATAAAAAGCAAGACATAAATTAACTCTAAGACAACCGATCTCATAGTACGAGATAACATTCCCATCATTTTTAATCTTTCTCAATACAAAGATTTAGACATTCGATCCTTCTCCTCCTTCTACATATATGAAATGTAACAAAGATAAAAAAATCCATATATATTATGTTAAAAGATAAAATGAAAATATTCAACATTTGTTTACCATTGTCTTGTCGCTATCAAGTCTCTGGTTGCTTCCACTAGAATCGAGTCGCATGAAATTTGTGTAGGAAGAGAACCTAGTCTCTGAAGTTGTTCTTTCTTTATGTGAGGAATTTTGTATCGATTTCCTCCTCCTGACTTCATGGCCTCTTTCATACACAACTGTAATGTCAACCATACATAATTTAATTTTATTGGTGAGTACTCATCGAATGCCTTCTCTACTGCATTAACAAGCTCAGGGATAGTTCTTGCACGTTTTTTCTGTTGCAATGATTGTATAGCCCTGAAAAATCCAAGGTCAAGTACATTAAAATCGGGAGAGTTTGGGGGTTGGCAAGTTAGGCGAATGTCAAATTCTTTTTCTGAAGAGCTCGCTAGAAAATCAGGATCAGTCGGAGGAACATGTGTCTTAGCATTGTCTTGTTGAATGAAAATTATTTCTCTTACTTCGGACCTTGGCCACTTTTGGTGAATTGCGGGAATAACTTTTTCAATTAAAAACGTCTTTATAGTCTCTCGCTTAATAGATGTAATAGCCTTCATTTCCATAGTGCCAGCTTGCCTATTTCTGCTACTTCTCTGGGCCGGTTGCTCGGTAACAAATGGCCAACATCCAATTTTACCTTGAAATACAACTCTCCCGTCATTATCGAATCTGGGGCGAGCTGTGGCCACTAAAAACATGACTTTTGCAATGAAGTTTTTACTTTGGCAAGTCCTGTCAGGATCGTTTTCATTATCAAGTAAGTAATATGTCTGATCCTTTTTTGTCAAGTAAAACCATTTCTCATCAATATGCACGTAATTAAACATTCCTTTAAACTTATGATCATCCAACGTGTTGCTTTCGTCAAGCATCGACAAACAAAACTCCAACCGTGATATTTTATTTTCCTCTTTCAAATACGGCTTGATGGCACTTGAGTGTCGACGAAGGACGCCTTGCTTAAAAAGGCGATATAATTTTGAGTAGCTAACACCTAAAGAATCTGCAAAAGATGTTAGTGTTGTTCGTTGATGCAACCCTATCTCTTGGACCCGACTTAAATCAACCTCAACTTGTTTACGACCACAATTTTTTGTCCTCTTTGATGAAACATCTACATCTATGCCTGGTGGAGTTCTCTTGTGAATTCTCCATATCCTCTGTATCGTTCTCACATTTGTGACATTAAACATATTTTGCACCTCTTTTGTCGTATTTTTTTTCAATCTACCGTTAACACTCTTCTCCAATAGAACACGATAAATTGCCCATCGTTCGGCATTAGTTAGGACCCTTATTTTTCTTTTTTGAATATTACCTACCACCAACAAGATATGTAAACTTATTAGAATAAAAATTATCAATATATATTTGAATATACTTGAAATATATTGCACTAGCTATACAAATTAAACAACATTATAATATCAAAAGCTCTATACGTGCACGTTTCAAATTTTATGTTCCTCCACTAAGTATGTCACAGTGATCATAAATAGTTATGATAAAATTTTCAATATCAACAAAAATGCAGAAACTAAAAAGTGAAAGAGTCACAACTTGAGTATGTTATTTTGGAAACTCTAAAAAGCAAAATAAATAAATAATGGTGAGAAAAAATATTGAACAAGTGTAAAATGTGTAGTCGTAAATTACAAAAGCCCCAAAACAATCATAAGTTACAAATACTACTACTTCACAAATAGCATGCTATAAGAAGATCAAAAAAAAAATAGTAGAAATACTCAATTATCATAACTCTTAAATTATTACATAAATTATACTCTACCATTTTTATATTCAAAGATGATATCACTACCTTTTGTTGCAAAAAAAAAAGAGAGAGAGAGAGAGAGAAGATCACACAACTATATTCCGATACAAGAATTATGCTAAAAAAATGCAAATAAGGCTAGAATATAAGGACATGCATCAGGCAAACCTTGACCAGTTTGCGAGCGGCTTATATTTCGCGTTGTATCATCGTTCGTGATTGCTTCTGCATAATGATCTTCTTTTGATGAATTTGAAGTTGCTTCGCTGTAATCTTCCCTAAATTCGTCTAAGTCGAGCTCTACAGTAGGATATTCAATCGTTTGATTGTTATCGTTCAACTCGATTATATAGTTTCTCGATGAAGAAGGTGTCACACAAATGGGAACTTCTCCTTCTTCATTGTGTAATTCATCATTAAGGATCGAAGGTGGTTGATTCAAATCAAACATGAACTTTGAACCCATGTATGAGGATGTGAATTGTTGGCTCTGTATTTTTCATATTTATAGGATATGGAAGATCAAATTTCAAATTTTTTGAATTGTGAATTCCTACCTTTATTAACATAATTTGCCTCTAAATCAAATTTCAAAAAAAAAAAATCAAGCATAGATCATATATGAAAGGACGGTGAAAAGGAGATGAAGCAATGAAAATAAGTTTCACTTAATATTCCATACTAAATTTTTAGTTAATGATAAATTTAACATTTATTAAAGTTAGATTTGGAATTATTTATTTTCATTAATATTTGTGCCTCAAGTTAGAACGACACTCATTCTGAATAGGAGGGAGTAATTCATAAAGCATTAAAGAAAGCAATAAAAGAACTCACTGATTGAAAGGAAAAATAATGCATTAATAATCACCGGGTTTGAATCACGAACGAATCCACGACTGAATTGAAGAACGAACAAGAAATAAAAATGTAGACTAAAAGTGTTTTCTCTCATGGTCTAAACCCTAGACTAGAAGTACAAAAACGTGAAGTAGATCTCCCTTCTGAAATCGCGCATGGAGGTTTAAATAGGAGAATAGGATCGCGCCAGGGTAGCGCTCGCTAGGGGGCAGCGAGCGCTACATTGGCTCGCTTTATACTTGGCGGAAATAGGGGGGCTAGCGCTCGCTAGGCCCCCTCTCTGGTTGAGACTCGGCTGCAATGGGGTAGCGACCGCTGGGGGGG
>JAPKLX010000003.1:6679435-6703651 GCA_026898415.1 Leonotis leonurus | reverse complement strand
TCAGTGCTTCATCCTAGCGAGCGCTAGGGTCTAGCGCCCGCTAGGCTTATCTTCGGCTAAGGTGCACATTTTGCCCTTTTCTTCGTCGTTTGGTCTCGTTTCTCTTGTCAAGGCTCGTTAATAATTTTCTGTTGATTTTCACCTACAATGTAGCACATGAAAAGCCAAAACATCAACTTGAACAAATTATGAGACATACATTCAAGGGAAAATGAGACCAAAAACGTATAAAACATAACGAACAATAGCATGAATTTAGGAGCATGATTTAATTGATTTTAGATTTTCGTGTTTCCACTGCTTTATCTTGATTAGAGTGTTTAGGATTTCCCTTTTATTTGTTTTAATAACACTTAGGATTATAATCACCCTGCTAAAATTCCATCAAGATTCGACCGTAGTTAATTTGTCACATAAAATTGACCTCGTATATTTGCGAGAACCTAAAGTACACATTTTAGGTCTAATAATGCATAAATGATAATTTAATTATGATTCATATACCTAAATCTAGTTAGTTATATAAAAATACATTAATAAGAGTTAGTTAATATCTTTGTAATTGATTATATGATATTCATGATTTATCTCGAAAATTATGATATAGAAAAATAAGATATACCGAAGTAAGATAAAGTATACCGTAAATAAATAAATTTTGGTATATCGTAAAATAAAGGTATACTGAAGTAAGGTAAGATATACCGAAAATAAGGTAAGGTATAAGTATGTAAAAATGTCATACCAAAAGTAAGATATACCGAAAAGTATGGTAAGGTAAGGGTATTAAATTTTTCATACTGAAAGTAAAGATAAGGTATAAGGTATAATAATTTTAATAAGGTACACCATACCATGATACCCCTATTTGGGGGTGTTTGGCTAAGTTTTTCAAATTTTTTGGCGAATTAAGTTTTTTGAGAGCTTATAAATTGTAAATATAAGTTTTTAGAGTTTATAAGTTCATAAAAAATAAGTAGCTCAACCCCAACTTATTTTTCCATGAATTTATAAGCTGCAAAAAAATTACATAAATAACCCTACCATATTTATTATTATCATATTTACCCCAACAAAATCACATATGAGAAGCTTAAAATGTTAAACTCTCTATCATTCTATAAGCTCTTTAAAAAAGCTTATAAAAGAGCTTATAGACTCATTTATCCAAACACCTGGACAGCTTATAAGCTCTTAAGGTTATAAGATTGTTCAACCTAAAACGTGTATCTAAGTTCTCGCAATTAAACGAGACCTATAATACGTAGTAAACTGACCCTAGTCGTATCTCAAGGAAGGCTTAACAGACTTCCTAATTCAAGTGATAGAGATTAAACATAAAAAGGTCCTAAACACTCTATCAAGTTCAAATCATAGAAGTTACTAAAAGTAAAGACTAATAAGTAAATTAAATAAATGGAATTCGAACTTAAGGTTCTAGGGTAAGAACATCCATATAGATCATCACATGCTATGATTATTCATGCATTCATTTGTATAGCTAGAATCCCCAAAAGCTATCTAATTACTAAGTTTCATATTTACAATTAGATTGTGACTCCAACTTTCGTATTTAAGCCACACAATCAAGAACTCAAGATAAAAAATGAATAATCAGTCAATACGTCTCTGATTACGACTAAAATTGATTGGACTTTGGTCCGACACAAGGATCATCTCTCGATCTCAACCTATGTCTACGGAATTGCAACGGTGATCAATCGATACAATTTCATAAGCACAATCCAAACAACAAGCACGAATAGGGCTGGAAGTTCGGATCGGTTATTTCGGATAATTGCTAACCGAATCGAAATTTTCGATTAACCGATAACTGATAACCGCAATTTTTTGATAGCAGATCGGTTATCGGATAGTATTTTTGGTAATTTTCGGTTATCGGTTATATCCGATAACCGATTGGATATAACCGAAAAATCGAAATAATCGAAATTTTAATTTAAAATTTATATATATATTTTTTATAAATGTATTTTATATTTTTAATAATTATTTAATATTTATTTTTATATACATATTTTTTATTTCTAATAATTATTCCATATTTATTACAAAATTGAAAAATAAATAAATAAAAATATAATTGATATTAAAATTTATTTAATTTTAATTTTAATTTTTTAATAAAAAAATCGGTTATTTCGATTATTTCGGTTATTTCGGATAACCGATTTAACTAACCGAACGGTTAGTGGATAACCAAAATTCGTAATTCGGTTCAGTTTCAGATAGTGATTTTTGGGTAAATTCGGTTCGGTTAACCGCAAATTTCGGTTCGGTTATCCGAACCGCACCAAACTTCCACCCCTAAGCACGAATAACAATAGACATCAATAAACCATAAGAAATCAAACCCTAGTGGAGATTCAACTTACTCAATCCATCATACAATCATAAGCAAGCATTTGATAAACGAAACTTGCTACGATTACACAACTTGGATTGAGAAGATGATTCTCCACCTTAATCCATCTTCCAAAAGTGAAAATACAATGCTAGAGTGTTTTAGAGAGAATTCTTGTGTTCTTGTATAGAGTGAGATAAGTTAGAATAAAAAATACATTCATTTCCCCTTTTAAATTCGTGCAAAAAACCATCTGTTTCACGCGCCCAGCGGCCGCTGGGGCGCACTCTCTGCCCATTTTAGCAGCACATGCCCCGCGACCGTTGGCCTCTGCAAAATAAATTTTTTTTGAAAACATAAAATTGAAGCTTGTCTCAATAGGAATCTGTAGCTGCAAACGGATCCAAATTCGGAGTTGTAACGAAGGAGAATGAGCCAAAACAAAATTATTGCGCAAGACGTAATAATTTCGCATATGGCCATGCTCTCGCGTTCTTTCTTCTCTCATTTTTTGCCCGTAACTCATAGGAAGCTCCCATCCGGTTTCATCGGCTTTGTTCGGCTTAACATCTTCGTCATTTCGACATCATTTCAGCTCACATTAACTCCTTTTCGTCATCCTACATCCAAATCAATAACAAACAAACCAACATAAACACAAACTAAAAGACGCCAAACCGACTTTAACTAAAATCTAAACACGACAAAAGATGAACCACAAACACGCACAGAAACGAGTTAAACAAAGATATTACAAGAGTTTATAAGCTCCAAAAACTCATAATCTATTTAAAATAAGTTTAATCAAACACCCTCTTGATCTGCTCTAAAACCAAATGACATTTGAATTCTCATGTCACCTATTTCTTTCATCACAACAATTTAAGTTTTGTTTTGAGAACACGAAAATTTTAAAAAGTTAGTTGTTAGTAATCTCTCCTTCACTATTTATTTAACTAATTTTGACACAATATGTGTTTTTAAAAATATATTTTAACGTAAAATGTATTGTATAATGAGTCAAATTTTAATTTTATTTAATTTAATTTAGTGAATTTAATTGAGTTGTATATATAAAGTTGATTGGCTACTTATTAAAATGGGTAAAATTCAATAACTTTATAAATGAAATAAAATGACGAAATGAACAACAAGTTCTTGTACGGAAAAATAATAAAATTAAAATAACTAATAGAACAATATATAATAACGACAAGAAAATATTTTACATTATATTATATTATAATATATATATTTATATATGATTATTTAAATAGATTAAAAATATGATATATAATAAAGACTTGAACATTTTAAAAAGTACTTGTAAAGCAAAAATAAAAATAAATTGTATAGAGAGTTTTACTTTATCTCTATGTAAGAAACTTTATATATATAAGGAATGAATTACGTTTAAACTAATCCTTAAACAGGAACTAGAAACTAATTTGTATCGTTAAATTTTGTATAATCTATGATCAAAATTAATTATACATTAAATTTATTCATATAATACATTAAAATTGTGAATTGAGAAAAATTAAAAAGAGGTTTTTGTTGATGACACGTAAAACTTGAATTAAGGAGTGGTTGCTTGAACATTTATTCGTTTAATATTTTATATAGAATTGGTAATCTACAATAAAAAAAAGGAAAAAGTGCACTACTCAATTGAATCTGAAACACTATCTCTTTGTTGATAAATCTCTCCATATGAGTTCACATTCATTTGTCTGATTTGTGGGAGTGATTGTTATCATTTCGTATATGTAATTGTTATCATTTCGTATATGTAATTGTTATCATTTCGTATATGTAATTGTTCTAATTTCACCGTTATCATTTTTCATGAATCTCTAGTCAAATTATGTATCTGTGTAAAAATGACGCAATTGTAAGACTACCCCCGTCAGGAGAATTGTAATTAGGAGAACACTCTGAATAAGAACATTTGTCTTAGCAACCAGTGCGAGAGAAGTTGTGCCCTTACTTTGATAATGTATACAACTATTGCTTGAAGTCCAAGACCTATTTCGGTCTGATTCAAAAGGTTTTTCTAATAAATAAATCTTTAGTCTCTTGTGGTACCAGTCACCTTCGGTCCAAAAGGCGACATTCGCTCTAAAAGGGGAATGAAGTAGCTCGGAGACGAAAGCTAGAACGATAAAATGCTGCTAACAAAGACAATAAGGTGTCGGGCTTCACGGGATTGCCAAAGGCCTGATCTGCACTGGAGGTCCTCTAACGAGAACCTTAGCTAACGGGCTAAGCCTCTCCTGTTCGTTAAGTATTGTTATATTCGGCCGATTAAAAAAGTTAGATGAGACTTAGAACATCACATATGCAATTTTGAAAAATAGTTTGAGTTCTCCACATTCTAACTGTCCTATCAAATTTTCAACTTCTATTTCGATATAGAAAGATCTCTTTATTTTTTTCGTCCCCCGTTCTCACATCATTTTCTTTAAAAGATATTATATCACCGTGGGACATTTTTAAATGAATAATGTTTACCACTCTATGATTCACACAAACCCTTCGTTGACTTTGTCTTGCTTGAGGAATACTTTCATGAAAATGGAGATGAATCAGAATTTATTGTGTAATGGTACGACACATTTTATTGTATTAATAAGATCATGATGAATGACAATTTAATAATAAATAACTAAATAATATCCTATTTGTCTAAATTTAATGTTTTGACATAACACTAAAAAAATATGTAAATAATATACTCTCTCTGTCCACGAAAAACTTACACATTTGTTCACTTTATTGCGTTGACAAAAAACTTGCACATTTCTAAGTTTTAATAATTATATCTATATTGTTGGACCCGCAATTACCTTTTTAATCACTTACATTACATATTTAATTATAAATAATGTGGAATCTTATTCAATTCATAACATATTTAATTTATTTATCAATTAACTACTAATTTTACTTCACTCACATACAAATATTTAATTAATAAATATTGTGGGACTCTTATTCCACTCACAACATATTCATAGCATTCGTGCCGAAATAAGTGCAAATAATTGGTGGACTGAGAGAGTACTTATAATTTATTTAATAATTATCGTTTCTTTTTAGTAATATAATGACATTATTTGTAACATTTGTTCAAATAAGTAATCAATCGTAATCTCTTTAATTAGTATCGTAATGGGTCCATGACCCAACTGCCGCCCAGTCACGGCCACGGGCGTAAAATGAAGAAAATATTCAAAATATGGAGCTATTATTTAATTGGTTTGATCCTTAATCTGTTCTCTCATCATCATCATCTCCACATTCAAAGTCGACAAAAATGAAAAGAAAAGGATTGAAAATTAATTGTACAAGAAGCAGATAAGACTGTACATCCTTGTTGCAAGAAGCAGAGCAAATACATTTGAAGAGGACAAGATTTACATACATACATAGATTCTACGCAAACTAAAAGATGGAGATGGGGGAGTGATTAGTAGTGAATCGAAAAAGGCACAAGAAATCAAGAGAACTAAGTACACAAGAAATCTTTGATAAGTACTGGACTAATTATAAATGATGTACTTTTGTATGCACAATCGAAACGTATCTTTCTTAACTTTAAATCCGTCAAAACGGTTTTCAAATTGAAACTGAAACTAAGAACAATAATGTCTAAAGCAAGTGATTGAAAAATTCACCTTTTTTTTTCGGGTTGTATTATACCTACATTCGACCTAATAATCATGTTGCATTAAGTGTAAGTTTTAAGGACCAAAAATCTTATAAATTATGTCATGAGCGATTGGGTTACCCTGGGAAAAATATGATACGTCAGATCATTAATAAGACTATTGTGCATAATATTAAAATTAAGATCTCCATTTCTCAAATGAATTAGTTTGTGACGCATGTGCGAAGAATAAGTTTATAGTACGATCTTCTCGTACTAAAGTTGGAATAAAATCTCCTACTTTTCTTGAAAGAATTCAAGGAGATATATTTGGACCAATTCTCCCAGGATCGGGACCGTTTCAATATTTTATTATCTTAATTGATGCTTCGACTCGATGGACTTATGTATACTTATTGTCTACTCGCAATAATGCATTTGTTAAATTGATTGTCAAAGTCACTGAATTAAGAGGTTAATTATCTTATAACCCAATAAAATTCATTCGAATGGATAATCCTCGTGAATTCACATCCAAGTCATTTGATGACTATTGCTCATCATTGGGTATCAAAGTTGAACATATATATTGTTCCTTATATCCGCACTCAAAATGGTCTAGCTGAATCATTAATTAAACATTTAAAATTAATAGTTAGACCATTGCTACAATATTCCAACTTGCCTATTTCTTGTTGGGGTCATGCGATTTTGCATGTTGCTAATTTACTTCAAATATGACCAACTGCATATCATGATTATTTCCCCATACAATTAGTACGTAGTAAAGAACTAAACATTTCTCATCTGCGAATATTTGGTTGTGGAGTTTATACTCCAATATCACCACCATATCGTACCTCAATGGGCCATCAGCGCAAGCTTAGGATATACGTTGGTTATGGATCTTCGTCTATTATTAAATTTATTGAACACATGACTGAGGATCAATTAAATGTCTGGTACGCTGATTGCATTTTTTATGAATATCTTTTCCTGACATTAGGGTGAGACAAGAGCCTAGTTTCAACAAAATATCGAGAAATTTCATGAAATGCAAAGAATCTTCACTATTAAGATCCACGTACTAATTAATCTGAACTATAAATTCAAAAGATTATCAATTTGCAATATTTAGCAAATAATTTTCCAGATGTCTTTACTAATTATAAAGGAATAACGAAATCTCATATCCCTGCTGTGAATGCACATCAATGAATTAGTTCCACGTGAACTAACTAAATCAGTTGATTGTCCTCAACGCCATAAGCGTGGGAGACCTGTCGGTACTAAAGATAAAAAAAAAACTCCGAAAAATAAAATTAAATAAAGGAATGAGATTAAATCAACAACTTCTTGAAGATGATAATCCTAGTACATCTGCACGTGCACCAACTAATGATAATACTAGGATTGCAGAACAACCAGATCACGATATTATGGAAAATGATGAAAATTTGGTTAATGTTAATATTGAAGTTTCTATGAATTTTATAAATACGGGAGAAAATTATAATAGAAATGTTATTGTTGTCGACCACATTTGCCTCTACAATTTCCCTTGTTGTTTCAAATGATAATCTAGATCCAGACTCGAATATGATAGCAGAGAGCCAAAAGCACTCTAATTGGTTAAAATAGAAAGAGACAATCGATGAAGAGTTTAACTCACTAAATAAAAGAAAATTTTTTGGCTCTACTGTACGTACACCTGATAATATTATCCCGGTAAGATACAAATGGGTGATTGTACGAAAGAGAAATATGAATAATGAGGTGGTGAGATATAAAGCGAGATTAGTAGTTCAAGGGTTTTCACAGAGACCCGAAATTGATTTTGATCAAACATATTCTCCTATTTTAGATGACATAACGTTCCACTACTTAATATCTCTAGCATCAATTATGAATTTAGAAATACAGTTAATGGATGTCATGACCGCATATTTATATGGATCACTGGTCACTGATATTTATATGAAAATCCATGATGGATATAACATTCCTAAACTAAAGGAAAAATGAAAGTTACAACATGTATAGTGTTACCGAATATTTATATGGATCACTGGACACTAATATTCATATGAAAAATTTCTGATGGATATAACATTCCTAAACTAAAGGAAAATGAAAGTCGCAACATGTATAGTGTTAAATTAGAAAGTTCGTTGTATGGTTAAAACAATCGGGAAAATTTGGTATGACCAACTAAGCGAATTCCTCTCAAACAAATAATATATAAATAATGATGTGTGCCCTTACATGCTTATCAAGAAGTCACAAAATGATTTTTGTGTCATTTATGTTTATGTTGATGACATAAACATAATTAAAAACACACAAAGGAGTTGAGAAAGTTAGCTCATGTTTAAAGACGGAGTTTAAAATGAAAAATTATTTAAGATCATAAATTAAATTTCTTATAGATTATAGATGTAATGAGTTCTCCGTTCATGAATAGTACTAGAAACGCACATATTGAGTTTCACTACTGAAAAATTAAAGTTGTTTAAAACTGAAATTAATGATATGAGTTTTGGAGGATAGCATTAGAGACGTTGCTCTAAGTCATTGGTCTTCTTTTGGCTTCGCTAGCTCCACCTCCATTATTGACAACTATTTATTGGTTGGCTATTACGCGTTATCTTAAATTTCCTCGTATATATATTCTCACGCTGTTCCATTAATAATGACTTAATTTTCATTTTGAAACATCTTACTAATAATGATCAATTTTCTTATTGAGTAAATTTAACACATGATTTATTTATTAATTTTTGTGCAATAGATAAAATTTAAATTTTTTTTAATAGTCGTGTAAAAAGTAAATAAGTCATTATTAACGGACTAAGGCAATATTCGGTTTCCCATATATATATATATATATATATATATATATATATATATCACCTTCATTTCTCTGTATCACGACTTTAAGTCGTACGTCTGCACATAGAATTTCCAAGTCAAGCTAGCTTTTGTTTTTTATTGCTTTATAAAATAAGTGGACGCTCTTAAACTATTTTCCCTTTTATTTTTTAGCAGCATTAATTCAATTACATAAAAATTCGAAAGAACATATGCAAGCATGATGCCATTTTATTAGGTACCTTTCATGGGGACACTTGAATCGACCACCAAATATTTTTCAATTTATGCATGTGGGCCCACATGAATTTAAATGGTTAATTATATAAATTAGTCATAAAAGATAAATAATTAGCCACAGACATAAAACTATTTAAATTTTAATTATTTTTCATGTGAATTATCATAAATATCTTTATACTTAAATTTAATTGTATGAATTGTATGAATGGTACGAAAGGTGAGAATAATATTCATTCATACAATTCATACGCATGTACATTTTAATAAAATTAAGTATCACGTATGAATAGTACAATTATAAGGGCATTTTAGTACATTTTTCATAATAAAAAATGTAAAAAATAATTATACGGGTATTTTAGTACAATAAATTTATAAATGACTATAATTTAACTATTATTATGTTGATGTCTATTATTTGTTTTTTACAATCTTTTTTTGGCTATTTTATACAATCACTCATTTATAAAAGTGATTATAAAAAATAACCAAAAAAGATTGTGAAAGACAGATTAGCAATCAATATAATAATATTTAAATTTTAATTATTTACAAATTTCTTATACTAAAATACATTTAATATTATATTTAACATTTATGAGTATGAATAATATGAATTGTATTGAATTGTACCAATCATACGTGATACTTAATATTATTAAAGTGTACATGTATATGAATTGTATGAATGAATATTATTCATACATTTCGTATCATTCATACAATTAAATTTAAATAGAAGGGTATTCATGATAATTCACATTCAAAATGATTATAATTTAAATAGTTTTATATTAGATTAATTCCATGTAAATTCATAAACTTTTTTGTAATTTTGGTTTTTTCCCATAACCTTTTATTTTGACAAATTAATCCATGAACTCAATATTTCTTTTGATTTTTCGCATGATGTTATACTTTTTTGACAAAATTGATTTGGTATTTTAATTAATTATATAAAATAAAAAAATACATGTGAGTTATAATTCAAAACGCTATCATTTCATAAAATGTGTAACGATATTGTTTTATTAAAAATGCATGGTCGTTTCTCGCAATCATTAATCTATTTACTTCGATTTCTCGCTCTCCTCCTTGTTCTGTATTTTTATTTCGTTTTCAATCTATCTATCTTCTACTATAATTAGAGATATTGTGTATTTCATCTCTTTTTTAATTTATTCAACTTATTCTCCAATATTGTCACGGTTGAATTTAAATTGCGACATTAACTTTAATTTGGAATTAATTTAATTTCGTGGTAAAAATAAAAAAGAACATCAAGTTCATGGATTAATTTGCCAAAATAAAATGTCATGGAAAAATTCAAAAGCACAAAAAATTTCTGAATTTATAAACAATTAACCATTTATAATTGTGACTATTATTTATCTTTTACTTATTTTTTTTTGGTTAGTCTGTATAATTAACACAATTTATAACCGACTATCTACAACCTTTTCACCCAATCACATGCAATAAAGATCAAAGTAAAATAAACTTACTATAGAAGTAAAAAAAAGAAAACAGTAAGTAATTTGCGGCCAATCTCCAACTCAACTCAACGTCCCGAGGGGTTGATGAGCTCCGAGAAATCATCGCAAGATTTCAATTTCTCACTGCTGCTGGTGGAGAAATCGCTGCACTTGAATCTGGAGAGCATGTCGTCGTCCTCAGTCGTCGAGTTTGAGATGCCTGTGAGCAAAGGCACCGATACGTGGGTTCCCACGAAGGTGTCGGTGGAGACCGCTTGACTGCTCTCCGCCGATGCTTGGAGCTGCATTGCGAATTCGAGGCTCCAAATGATGTCGTTCATGGACGGTCGATCCATCCCTTTGTCCTTGAGGCAGGCGATGGCGGTCTCCACGAATTTGCTCAAGCATTCCGGCGCGATTTGGCCCTTGAGGTTTGAATCTATGATCTGCTCAATCGTTCCTTTCCCGAAGCAGAATTTAGCCCACTCTGCTAAGTTGACTTGCTTTCCCGGTAGACTTTGGACTATCGGTGACCTTGCGCATAGAAGCTCCAACATTACTACTCCGAACGAGTACACATCGGACTTGAGGGTCAGCTGCTGCAGGCGGTAGTACTCCGGGTCCACGTAGCCGAAGCTGCCTTTGACGACGGTGCTGACGTGGGCTTGTGCTCCGGCAGCGGGGCCCACCTTTGAAAGGCCAAAATCGGCGACTTTGGCGATCCATTTGTCGTCGAGGAGGATGTTGGTTGACTTGACGTCACGGTGGATGATGGCGAGCTTGGCGCCGGTGTGGAGGTATTCGAGGCCCTTGGCGGCGCCCAGGCAGATTTCGAGGCGTTGCTTCCATGACAATGGTGGATTCTCGGTGTTGTAGAGGTGGTCGCGTAAGGTACCGTGGGACATGTATTCGTAGACGAGAATCATCTCCCTCTCCTTGTCGCAGAAGCCGATGAGGGATACTAAGTGGAGGTGGCGGAGCTTGGAGAGCATCACGATCTCCGTGAGGAACTCGCGGGCGCCCTGGCTGGAGGAAGGGTTGAGGCGCTTGATGGCCACGGAGGTGGCGGCGTCGTCGATGAGGCCTTTGTACCCTGCCCACGACCAACATGTCATCGAAGTTGCGGGTGGCCATCTTGATCTCCTTGATGGAGAAGTACCGGCAGAGGTCGGAAGGAAGGGTGGTGCCGGACCGGATGGTCATGTCGGAGGTCGAGACCTTCACCTTCCGGCGGCGGAGCAGGATTAAGAAGCACACGACGGCAGCCACCACAGCGGCACCGACCACTCCCCCTACAACAGGGTAAATGATGGAAGATCCTCCGCTCTTTTTCGCCTGCGGCTGCGGAGACGGCGGAGGAGAAGCAAGCAGCGGCTCCGGATTGGGGGCGGCGAAACTCCCCTTGGTGTCATTGAGAGTAAATATCTCCAACCCGTTTAACAAAACGTTTTTATATTTTGAGTTTGCCTTAGCGTAAGGAAACATAGATAGCCGCAGATCTTGCTTTGCATGGCCCCCCTTACGATCAGGAACCCAAACCACATAGTCCTTGAAGATCGGAATTTGAGGGCCTCCGGCTTCGTAGATGACGTCGAAGGCCATATCCAACGTTTGATTGTCGACGGAAATTGTGAACACCCTCTCTTGCTGCACAGTAATGTCTTTGAGGAACTCACAAAAATGGAATCTGAGGAGATAGTAAAACCCAGAATGAACAGGGAATCCCCACTCCAGACTTCTGCTGTAATTGTTCATCACTCTAGCACTGGAGTACACTATTTCTGGAGCGGTGTAGGGAGGAGTTTCGGGAGTGTATTTGATCGAAACATTTTCCCTGTGAATCGACCAGCCGAAATTCCCATAATATATATATTCCTCGTCGGAAGACCAGCTACGATACATGCCGGTATCATCTTTGATGCCAACATACGAACCACCACCCTTCAGTCGGTAAACATTTTCCAAAGCCGTGTTTTGATTGAGATAAAATATCTCATCCACAAATTTGATTGGTACGTCGTTTCCTTGGAAGTAGAGTTTGTTCGGAATGGAAACGATTTCAATCCCGTTGATGAAAGCGAGGGAGCCTGTATTTGGTGAGAAGATGAGTTCCAACCTCTGATTCGCTTCGATATTGATAACGAATTCCTTGATAAAAGATTTAGAGGAGCTGTTGGAGTAGAGGTAGGCACTGAAGTTGCTTAAGAGAGTGAAGGCATTGGCTTTGAGGGAGAAGAAGGAGTGAGAAGCGTCGAAGTCGGAGTAGGAGGTGGGAAAGAAGTAGAGGCGGAGGAATTTCTGGCCTGCGCTCACCGGGAATGAGTACGTGAAATGAGATCGGAAGAATCGTGCTGTGTAAAAGGGGACTGTGGAGACGGAGGGATCGCCTCGAGAGATTGTGGATATGGAAGATATGGCATCGGCGTTCGAAGGTGCGTACAGAGAACGCACGTCTCCATTCCAGAGTCGATCGTTGGTGTCGTTTAAATTTTCAGACGTGCCGCAGTTGACGAGAATGAAGTCGGTAGGTGTGTAAGGAGGGGTAGCCGCGGCGATGATTCGGAAGAAACAGAGGAGGAAAAAAAGACAGGTGTAAATCATGGTGTTATCTAATTCTAGTGGGAAGAGTCTTGAATGAATGAGCTAAATAAATAACTGAAATTGTGTAGGGAATAATCCACAGAACGATGAAGAAAAGGAATCTTTCATTAACCAACAAGAAGCATACGTAAACTGTATATACGCTCATCCAAAGTAAACTAGGTCTGATATTTATATAATTAAACTATATTTTAATTAATAGATCTGAATCATTCATATTTTTAATTTATATATATAATTAAATTATATTTTAATTAATAAACTCTAATGAGAAAAAATAACAAATTCTCTATTTTTAAAGATAAAATATTATTAATAAAATATATACCAAAATTATCTTTTAATTTGTATCATTGATCAAAATGATTTAACAGTCAAGATTTATTTTTAGTTAACTCGTACAGAATCATTTTAGTTAAATTGTACATATACTCATGCAAAGTAAACTAGCTCTAATCTATATATATATATATATATATATATATATATATATAAGCAAATCATTTTGTCACTTTCTTTTAATTTTATCCTTCCTCTTTTATTCTATTTACATTATTGTCTTTTAACTTTTTCTTTTTTCTTTTTTCTTTTCTTTATATTATTAATAATTAATTTATTTAATTTTATTATAAAATTATCTTTACTATTTTATTAATATATTTTATGAAATTATATATAATTAATAGTTATGAAATTATAAAGGAATAAAAATATGTATACAAATATAATTATATCTTTATTTTTACTTTTTCTTTTATTCAAATTATCAATAATTCATTTTCTTTCATTCCATTTAAAGTTATATTTATTATTTTAAGAAATTATATATAATATATATTAATGAAAATATGTATATATTTTTATTTTATTTATCTTAGTGTATATTCATTTCTTTATTTTATTTTAGCTTAAATTATGACACTATAAATTAAAAAATTTATATTTATTATTTTTTAATTTTTTCTTCATATTATCAAAAAATAAAATTCTTTAATTCCTTTTAGAAATTATATTTATTATTTTGATTATAAATATATAATTTATTATCACTAAATAATGCAAGCAAATGTAAATTATTATTATAGTTAATTAGAAATAATACAAATTTAAATTCATTAAAGAGATAATAATTAATTAAGTAGTGGGGAAGTGGGAAAATGAATAGTCTCAATTCTCAAATTAATTTAGTTATATTTTCCAATTTTTATTTAATTTTTTTGTTATTACAATTACAAATTGTAGTAAATAAATCATTATAAACTTAATAAAATTTTAATAAGAAATATAAATTTAAAGAAGAAATATATTTCACAGATGTGCTAAAAAAACTAATTAAATAGTTTGAAGTCGAGTTTCATCTTAAAAATTAGGAAATACACGTCCTAAATTAATTAAGTAATCTTCAAATCGATTAATATGCAATAAGAAAATTTTATATTTTTGTTACATTAAAAAAAGAAATTAATAATCACTTCGTTTTTTAAAAAGATGCACATTTTGCCATTTTGATACGTTCCAAATAAACATGCACTTTCTATTTTCGGATATGGTCTCAACTCTCACCTTTTATTAATAACTCTTTTTGTGGGTCTCAATCTATATTATAATTCAAATCAATTAGTATAGTTTAACATTTAATAACACATTTTTGTGAGTTTCAATACACTACCATTCAAATCAACTATATTTTAACACTTAATAACACATTTCGTGATCTCGATCTTTAATACCACTCAATTCAACTATATTTTATTAATTTTTATCGCATCAAATAGTGCATATTTTTATAAAACGCATGGAGTGTATAACAATCTATTTACAATCTTTAAAAATATAATATGTAGGCTTAACTTGGGGTGTCACGGTACGGTATACCTTACTAAAATTATCATACCTTATACCTTTTATACCTTACCTTTACCTTTTGTATGAAAATTTTCATAATGTTACCTTAACATACTTTTCGGTATACCTTAGTTCGGTATACCTTAATTTCGGTATAACATTTTTACATACCTATATCTTACCTTATTTTCGGTAAACCTTACCTTTCGGTATACATTTCTTTTACGTATACCAAAACTTATTTATTTTTGGTATATCTTACCTTAATTACTTCGGTATAACTTTCTGTCACGGTATACCAAAACTTATTTATAATTAACAACTTAAACATCTAACCTATACAAAAATATACTAAATATTAAATTTTAATAAAATAATTTTCGAAAAAAATCACGAATATCATATAATCAATTACAAAGATATTAACTGACTACATTATTGTGTTTTTATATAACTAACTATATTTAGGTATAAGAATCATAATTAATTTGATCATTTATGCATGATATATTATAACAAAATAAACATATTTTTATTAATTATATATTAGAACTTGTATTATATTTAATATCAAGTAGATGTAGTTATATGATCATATAAAAAATTTTATTCTCAAATAATACTTTTAGATTATAATCATCTTTATGTTATTGTAGTTAATTATCATTAATATTTATTAATTATAATTCATAATTTATGACTCATAACTTTGTTATAATTCAAATTATATATATATGTATGATATTATAAATATATGCACATTTATATATATATATATATATATATATATATATATGTATGTATGTATGATTAGGGGATGGTTATATTGAAAAAATCCTCTGTTTTTAGGGATGAAATATTTTAAATCAGATATAACTAAAATTATCTTTTAATCTGCACCATTGATCTAAATAATTCAACAGTCAAGATTTATTTTTAGTTAACTCGTACACAGAACCATTTTTATTTGATCTCTTCCATATATATATATATATGTGTGTGTGTGTGTGTGTGTGTATATATCGATATATATCAAAATAACGGTATATACACTGCGATACGGTATATGACGGTATATCTCGGTATTTGGTAAAATCATACTTTTATCTTACCGAAAAGTTCGGTACGGTATCATACCTTATCAAAAATTTCGGTATACCTTATATTCGGTATTTTACGATATTTTTCGTTACGGTAAGTACGCTATACCGTTTTTTCGATAAATTTTGATAGCCCTAAGCTTAACACCTAAAAAAGATAATTTCGCATGCAACTGCACGGGTAAAAATACTAGTTTAACAAAAAGAAGAAAACGTGTATACACTTTTACTACTAGCTAAAATACGAAATGAGATTACGGCCATTGATTCAACACAACTCATCCAACGGCTATTATTAAATCTAATCTAAGAAGCTTTTATACGTAGCCTTCACCCTTTGATGTGCATCTTCAATTAGGGCTGTTAATTTTTGACACGATACAATAATCCGATACGAACAAGCAAAAAATTAATGTGCTAGTATCAAGTTTTATCGGGTTCACGTCGTTATCAGGTCGACCTGATAAGGACATGAAATTATCCTGGCGGCTTCAGGTCGGGTCCGGGTCGGTTTCGGATTACCCGATAACAACATTTGTAATATATTAATAATTTAGATTTTCAAGAAAATGTAAGTTTTTAAATATTTTTTTTAAAGTATTTTGCATTTTCTTTAAATATAAAAATAAATATATTTTATGAATTTAAAATTTATGCATTATTAGTATTTTTATTATAAATTTATAATTTTTATGTCATTTTCTTATATAAATGTAGTTTTTATCATGTTTATAATGGGTCGTGTCATTATCGTGTCGTGTCAATACAAAATTTATTATATTCGTATCGAGTTCGTGTCGTATTTGGGGGTTCAATAGAACCTGATCGGGTTTGAATTTGACCTTTAACAGGTCAGATTATTATTAGGTCGATCCGATAACAAGCTGACCCGCATGACATTACATGTCTATATTCAATGTTGCCTCTTCTTCGCACTTTCACACTCACTCCATTAAAGAGCGACCACCCATATTCTAAAAAGATCAAGTGGGAATTTTCTTCTTTTTTACTATTTTATTATTTTTTCAAGACTTGGAAAAGTGGTGCATTGACGCAAGTCAATGGATAAAAATAACCGCGTAAAGAAAGTGAGAGTGGTGGAAGAGATGATCAAAAGATGATATTGAAACTGTGAAACACAGAAGATGGAAGATGAAAGCGAAGGCGAAGGAGTGTAGGGTTTCACCTTATTCAAACTCATCCGTGCACGAGCAAGAAGAGAAGAACAAGCTACATTGCAACGATGGGCCAAATGAGTGTATGAAAATATAATGGTCTCTTACAAATAAAATAACATTTGCAGATTATTTGATAAAATGCCCTTGAAATCCTTTAATAGTGATAAAGGGTCAAGCTGAATTGGCATAGTAGTAGAATTAAACAATTGTAGTTAATTAAATAAACAATTGTAGTTAATTAATTAAACAAATTTTAATTAAAGTACACTTTTGAAATATGGTTATGGCATATGGTGTAGTTCCAACCAGCAGCTAAGGAAGGTATTAAATCGAATATGTGTAGTTGGATTATGCAGTTGTCTCACTATGTGATCCCTTCTTCCTTGCAAAGTCCGAAGACGTCGATCTTTTCCTTGATGTCGCTGGTCCCGTCGATGTCTCATCCGCAATTAAGCCAGATTCTTGATCCGCTTTAAATGAAAACTAATCATTAAATAGAAACTATAACTAATTTGGATAGTTGATCTTTATATAAAAAAATGTTCACCCACCCGCAGCGGGAGGTTTTAATACGCATGTGAATGATGTGGCATGCCTAGTAGATAAATATTAATTTTCACTTTCCGACTAAGATTTTATGATTTTGATATAATTTAAGTATTATTCTATATAAAATAATAAAAAATAAAAAATATAACGACTCGTATGATGATGTGACATTGTCACATTAGTCGTGGGCATGTTAAGTGGTGTCCGTCGCAGACGCGTGAACAGTTATCTTTTTGTTATAATTTATGGTCAAAATTAATTACCTATCAAATTTATGCATATAATGCATTAAAATTATGATTTGAGAAAAGAAGAGAAGATTTTGGTGATGCATGTAGAACTTAGAATTAAGGCATTTGATTGAACATGTATTCATATTATATTTTATATAGATTTGGCAATCAACAAATAAAAAAAAGGAAAAAGTGTAGTCTACTCAATTGAACCTCAAACACTATCTCATTGTTGATGAATGTCTCCATATAATGAGTTCACATTCATTGTTATCTGATTTAACGGCGTAGTGATTGTTATCATTTCGTGTATCTTCTTGTCTAATGTTATTATATACTCCCTCCGTCCTATTAAAGTTGGCCACATTTTTCATTTGGGACGTCCCATTAAATTAGACCACTTTCTACTTTAAAGCACGTTGATATTCATGCCACACTAATACTGGATACTTATTTGTCTAAGTTTAATGCTTTCACATACCACTAAAAAGGTTAATAATATATAATTATTAATCTCTTTAATTAGTATCGTAATGGGTCCATCATCCATGACCCAACTGCCGCCCAATCACGGCCACGGGCGTAAAATGAAGAAAGTATTCAAAATATGGAGCTATTATTTAATTGGTTTGATCCTTAATCTGTTCTCTCATCATCATCATCTCCTCATTCAATGCGTCAGAAATGAAAAAAGAAAAGGTTGAAAAGTAATTGAACCCTGTGGCAAGAAGTAGAGCATGAAACACATTTGAAGAGGAGAAGAATTACATACATACATACATACATACATAGATTCTAGTACATAAACTAAAGGATGGAGATCAACAACAATATCAAGGGTCGGTTAGGAAGGTAGCTTAAGGTCTGCGTCTGCCGCAGGTATTCTGATAGTCGCATTTTCGTTTGTTGTAATTTTTGCTATCCTTGCCAGCGCATCCAGCTACTTGTCCGTTGCAAGTTGGCTTATCTTTGTTGAAACTAGGATAGGAGATGCCTGGCTTCTGTCCCTGCAGAATCCTTCTGCTCGTTTCCGACTCCATCAACATCTCCTCCCCTTCCCCTATCATGTCCCCGATTCTGCTGCCGTTGCCGTTGCCGTTGCTACCCACTGCCACCGCTGCGCCGCTCACCACCACCACCAGCCAGAGAGCCACCACCGCCACTAACGCCTTGTTCATTTTTATTATTTCTTGTTTCAACTACTCGATTATCACTCCCCTTTCTTTATATTAGAGGTGGATTAGCAATGAGTGGCCAGTTTCACAACTCCATATTAATAGTCCCTCCATTATTGTAGCACATGCCCTCATCTGTCGGTCGACCCGGCCCGCCCGCCCCACTCACATCACTCTCTTATCTCAATTCATTTGTGCCAATATTATTTTTAAGGACTCCTTTACTAAATAACATCCCTTTTTTTTTTGGAATTGCATTAATTTCATTTTTTTAGGTGGATATTTATTAAATAAAGGTCTAATTAGCAAATACAATCCTAACGTTTGTACGTACGAATCAATTTAAATTTTAAAATCAGGGTTAGTACTACCATAATTCTAATGTTCAATAATTGTAGCAAAATTGACAGATTTCGACCCTATTTTTTAAGATTGGAATTGTTCTAAAAGTGCAAACGTTAAGATTCTTTTTGCTACTCGGTTTAATTAATATTTTTTATTATGTTTAATTTTTTATCATTTTAAATATCTTCAATATATGATTTATTGTATTGATTAGTTAGTACAATTAATATATATGTATATATATAACTTATCATTTCCTTAAAAATAAAATTGCATACATATAAAATTATAACGAATATTATATGTTAATGTACACATTAAAAATATCTTAATAATATATTCACTGAGCGGCGTGTGTTTTTAAATAATATAGTTCACATAATATTATTTTTTACTTGTTATATTTTTTTTCTTTCAAATTATCCATAAATCTTTATCTTTCATGTTTATGCAAAATGATACTTCATCCCTCCACTAAGTTTCTTCTCACTTTGTCATTTTAGTCCGTCCACCAAGTTTCTTCCCACTTTTCTTTCTATTTTTGACAACCCATTCTCCACTCACTACACTTTAATGTGGGTCTCATTATCCACTCACAATACATTATACATCATCTAACTTTTTGTAGGTCTCATTCTCCACTCACTAGACTTTACCAACCAAAATCAACTCATTTTATTAAAACTCGTGTTAGGTCAAAATGGAAAGAATATTGGTGGACGGAAGTAGTATATGATAAAAATAAGATGATTATATGTGTATGTTAGAATCTTTACAAAATAACAGAGAAAATTAAATTATTAGTAGCTTCAACTATTGGATTATGATAAATATATGTTTTTCATAATTTTAATATGTTAAATAAATATAATTCGTTCATAAAATTTTGAATCTAATTGATCATTTAATGTTATTTTTGTTGTTTTTTTTCCTTATATTACTAAACTTAAAAAAATTAATATAATTAAATATTGCTATAATTATTGAACGTTATTTATAAAAATTATTTTATAGTGTAACTTGAACATGAAAAATTCCATACTTGTGGCTTTTATATGAAAAATAATTAATAGTTCAAAAAATACCTTTAAATTTTCTATTAAATCACACCGCATTGACGTGACATGAATTTTGTATGAAATCATGTTGTATTTTTGTGGTATTTTATATATATTTGAATGTTATATCTAATATTTAATTTAATTGAATTTGATTTAATCAGTACATGATTTTAACGTATAAGCATGAACTGACCGAATTTTGTTTAAATATGACTAGATTTTATTTTAACTGATTAGGTTTTCGTTTTTGTGTATATTCCTATTCTTTTTAATTAAATAAGAAGTATGTGTAGTGTCGGGTATGTATAATTTTTGTTTACTTAAATTTAGTGTGTATAATTTTTAACATATACCAATTTTTTTTAATTACAAAAAAATAAGAAAATAATAAATTAATACTACATTACAAAATAAGATGCAAATCTAAATTTAATTATGGGTATTTAGGTAACTTACACTTAAAGTGGACACTTTTCATATCTATTTTTACAAAATGAGCATTTTTCATTTTTTTTGTTACAAAAGTATGCACTTTACCTATAGCACCCAACAAATAACCTATTAGATGACATTTATTTTGAATAATAAGATGGATTGATAAAACTAATTAAAGTTAATCCGAATATTTTCTTTAATGGATAAATCATTGTTTACTTGATTTTGAACTAATTTAATAATCTTATCCTTCAAATACTCAATTATATATTTTATTAATCTAGATAATCACTAAAAGTAAATGTTACCGTATTGAACCATTAATCACGAGATTTAGGATATCTTATGGGGCCGTTTGGTTGGTTTGCTTGATTGAATGAATTAAATTGATATGTTTATTACTCTTCAAATTCACATTTCTCATTAAAAATCTCTCATTTTTAATCCCTCCTTAAACAACTCACCACTTCTTATACCCTACTAATTTTACTCAAATGTGTGATTACTTAATCACATGAATTTTAATTCGATTATTTAATCACACATTTGAGTAGAAAACAAATGCATATAAAGTTGTGAAATGATTACGGGGAACTTAAAAATGAGGAATTTTGGATGAAAGCAAGGAAATGTAATAAGTAATAATCCTATCAATCTAACTAGTTTGATGTCATGTCGGATCTACTGCGAGCAATCGAACGGATATGACCGATGAAATTTCTGCATATTTCCCTCCCCTACAGTACGACAGACTATTGATTGGTTGATAATCCGTTAGGTTTATCAATAAAGGAGAGATCGAAAAATTACAGTGTGGAATGTTGCACTTATTTTTGAAAATTAATATAAAATATTAAGGGAGGTTGAATCACACGTTCAAGGGTGAAAAGTGTGTTTCTACAGCGATGTACACGCCTTCTCTCCTTCTCCCCTCTATATATATAGATGTTTTTAGGAGTCTGAACCTTTTAACATAAGACTAAGCCCAACCTTATCTTTAATATTTTCTTATCCAATAAATAGATCCAATCAAATTTTGACTTTGATTAATTAATTAATGATCAAGTCAATTTGTCTCATTAATTACTATATAAAATATAATAAGATTTAGATCTTATATTAGTATTTAAACGACTTCATTATAGGATACATATTGAACTATTTGACGCCCACTCAAATTAGAGATGTAACCATCCTTTTATCATTAATTATTTCTTGCGTTTAAAAGTTTCATTAATTAATTGAGTTCGCTGACAGTTCAAAATTAATTAATATAATTATTCGTGAGTGATTCGATTCAGACTTTAATTATTATATATGAAATAAATTACAACCCGTCGGGTTTCTTATATAATAAACATTTATAACGTCTCACGGGGATTTAATCAAATTGGGGTTTCCCGAGATGCGATAACAATCGAGCACTTCTCGCTAAATCAATCACCACTACTCAAAACATTATTGTATAAGGTTACGAAAAATCTGCAAATGCAAATGAATCAAAGATGTGCATAATCAGCCGCGTATACTAATGTCATCGTTACAGATTAAGAAATAAAGAATTTCTGAGACCTCGTTCTTAATTACAGCACGAAGAACTTATCTCACTGTGAAATCACACAATATATATATACATGTGTGTGTGTGTGTGCAAGCATGTATGACATCATATATATATGAATATCATTCTGTCGACTAAGGTCAACTATCGCATCGAATGATACCGCAACCTTTACCTACCCAAATATCCAAGTTTGTTTAGATTGTGAACTTATTTTACAAAGGAGGCGACTGCGTTATTTTCTGTAATCATGGATCCACCACACAGTCTATAATTGTAGAAAATGGACTTGTTAGCAATTAACTAATCAATGAAAATAAATCACAAACTAATGATATAAACATTTATTCTCATAAAACGGAAACGAAAATAAGTTTGTTACAACGTTTAAGCATTAAGCATGCTTCGAATTATACACACCCTAACAAATATAATATTTTTATATAATTTAAATATATAGATTATATTTCATTCTGTCTTACTTATTTAAACACAATTTTCTTATTAAATTGTCTTAATTAATTATACACATTTTTTTTATTTGACAAATTTTAAGACACAACTTATTTCTCTTAAAAATCATAATGACTACATATCATTTTGCATTTTAAAAATAAATGGAACAATTATATTACAATATATCATTATATTAAAAAATTACATTTTTTATTATCAAACTAAATCATCGTTAAACTAATATGATTATAGAATATTGTGTGCATAGAATGATTTAAATTCTCATTAAAAATTATCATTGTTAAAGATTACAAACATGAGCATGAATACACACATGACATACCTATATAGCATCCAATTTACCATAATGATAATGTATCCATTAAAATTGTCTGGTTATTAATCGTGAAAAGTGCCATCTTCCATAAGTTAAAAATTAAAAGTGCCCATTTTGTAAAAATGCTATGAAAAATACCCAACATTACAAAATTACCCCTCACATTTCACAATTAAATAAAAAAAAATGGGTAGATTCCCTTGAAAATGAAAATGTGCAGATGTGGCAGTAAAAGAGGATGCTTTTTGACTCAATTATTGTCTTGAATTTGGCCAAATTTATAGCAAAAGGGGCGTGCATGTGGCCAGATTTTTAGGAAAAAAAACTTACAGAAAATGAAGGTTCAAAAGGGGCGTGCATGTGGCCAGATTTTTAGCAAAAAAAACTTACAGAAAATGAAGGTTGAGAGAGGAGAATTTACAGAAAACGAAGGTTGAAAAAATTGGGAGACCAGATTTTTGAGGGGTGGGAAAATTGTGGGGACCAGATTTTTGAGGGGTGGGAAAAAATTGAAGGTTGGGGGACTAAATTTTGGAAAGTAAGTTGAGGGAGCAAGAAGAATTAGGAAAAAATGGACTGGATTTGGAGCAAGGTGAGGCGAGCTAGACTATGAACGGCGACGGGGACGACGACCAAGGTTAGTAAAATTCATAATTTTAGTTAAATAATAAAATCTGGTCGTAAAGTTTTAAATTTTGGTCGATGAAGTATGATTTTTTGTTCTAGTGCGACCA
>JAPKLX010000003.1:6628252-6679425 GCA_026898415.1 Leonotis leonurus | reverse complement strand
TTGTTCTAAAAATAAAATCTTGTCGTAGATACACAAAATCTGGTCGTGTATATCATATACGTTTTTGATACACGACCAGATTTTAATGATTGTCGACCAGATTTTAATGTTTCATATATGATATGCTTCCTGAAATTAATTTTTAGTGGTTTTTATACGAGTTGCAGAGGCGACAGGGTTTTCATACAAGGATTAAATATTTTTGCAAACAAATAATATCACGTTTCATGTGCAAATAAGCTATAATGAGAGATATAACATGTATCATTGAAAATTATACACATAAAAGATTATACTCAATATTATATAATATATAAATAAAACTCTGGTCGTGGAATATATATTTTAAATTAAATTTTGGTCGTTGTAACAAAGTTTCAAAAACACCACGACCAGACTTTCACAAGACACAATCAAATTATATATATTTTATGTTCTAACACAAATATGGTCGTCGAAGACTTTTTTTTAAGAAATTCTTGTCGTAACTACAGTTTGTCACGATCAGATTTTGAAAAGTAACGACTGGATTTTAGGTCAGTTTTTTCTGTAAATTTCAATTTATCAATACAAACATTCTCCATAAAAATCCGGTCGCTTAACATCAACGTAAAAAAAATCCTATCGCTAGTTTAACATTTCATACCAAATGACGACCATAATTTAGTGAGTTACGACCAAAATTTTGAAATTCTTGTTCTATAAGTTTCAATTTATTGATACAAGAACAAATCCGAAATATCTGGCCGTTAATGTATTGTTATAAATAATTCCTATCGATTAAAACATCTCGTATGAATGAACGACCAGAATATATTTTTTATTCAATTTTTTCGACCAGATTTTTATGACATTAAACATGAAATGATAAATATTCAATAAAATTACAAATTCGGGTGTGGAATTACCTTCTATTATCTTGAAAGATTGAGATGACCCTTTCCTTTTCCCCTTTTTTCAATTTATCTCCTTCTCTCTAACTATCTTCTTTTTCTCTCTCTAAATAATTTTAGTACAAAATATTAGGGTGCAATTGAGTGGTGATATATATATATATATATATATATATATATATATATATATGGTGTTTGAGTGGTGAGATTGTCAAAAAATGATACTCCATAGTCCATATATATATATATATAATGTGTTTGAGTGTAAAAATATTATGATTATTAAAAAAAAAAAAAAAGACTCAAATCATCGAGTGATGATGAAATAATAAAATTTTCTTACACATTATACTTTTGTGTAAGAGATGCACAAAATTTTATACAATCAAATAATAGATAAGGGTATTTTTGTCTCTTCACCCATTTTTTGGGTACTTTTCATAGATATTTTACAATATGGGCAATTTTCATTTCCACTTATTGAAATGGGCAATTTTAATTTCCACCCTTGATAGTATATATCTAAAACTAAAATATATAGTAATGAATCTCTTCCTTAAGAATACCTTTTTAGGGAGAATTACGCTCAATATTCAAGTTTAATATGATATCAGAGTCTACCTGATTCAATTATGGATCGTCATCCAATATTATTGTCAACAGATGACGTTTGGTTGTCCATATTGCACGTGAGAGGCATGTTAAAATTATCTCACATTGGTGCGGATGTAATATATGGTGATGACAGATGAATCTCTTCCATTAAGAAATCATTTTAAAGAGGAATTAAACTCAATATCCAAGTTTACCTCCTATTTTTTTATAAAGATAATAATTATTTTTCTCAAATGATCATAAAAGAATGGGTCCAGATATACTGCATGAATGATTTGAAAAATCTAACCAAAAATAGTACTAATATTTTCTAGCAATAATATAACGGAGACAATCAATCAATACTAATCGAAAATATGATTCAAGTTGTATGTTACAATACATCTTAATTTATAACAACTATAGTCAATTATATTCAAATTATCTCTAATTCAGTTATACATATTTTTAATTTTATTTTATAAAGTCATTTATATTACTCTACTTCTTTTTTCATAGTATCAAATTATTCTATTCAATTTTATTTTGTTGTAGATATGAATGAGATTATCCATTAGTTAACGATATAATATTTTTTATTTTATTAATAAAATCATGATACGTAGTATAATTATAATTATGATTCAAAAATATAAAATTATGTAAAAAAAATATTTTTTTTATTTTTAAAATTATTAATTACCACTTCGTATTTTTAAAGAGAGACATTTCTTTTTGACACGAGAATTAATGAACATTTACTTAACTTTAAAGTATTGTAGTAATTCAAAGAGAAAAAAATAGGCGCAAACGTAATTAGTGTTTACTAATTGCATCATTCTTATCATTTAACATCCCTTATTGTTTCTATCTTCGATAATGACTCTCTTTGAAAATGATCTCCTAAAATGGAATATGTCTCTTTAGATATGACGAAGTGGTATGTCATATATCAAGATCTTATTAATACAATTTCTATTATACCAAATAATAGAAGATTCGAATTGTTGCATATGATCATTTATTTAGCAAAGTATTGATAGTTAATCATAGATAATTTGAGTTAATTTAGTCTCACTGAAGTTTGTTAATTCTAGATGAAACTTTATAAACCATCAATCAAAATTTATTAGCTGGAAATTGGTTTAATAATTATCAATTCCACACTTCTTTTTCCCTCTCAATAAAAAGGAAAAAGAAAAAGCCTTACCACCAACACAACCACTTAATAATAGTAGGAGTAATTTATTGCAGCAGCTATGATTGACTTGAATTATTTTTCCTTTCTCACTAAACCGATGACTCTCCTCCTCCTCCTCCTCCTCCATGTCTTATCAAGAATCCAGGCCGCCGCCGCAGTGGAGGCTGCTTACACCGCCACCGACTTGATCCTCCTTAACTGCGGTGACTCAACAACCTCCAATGATAGCAGCGGGCGCATCTGGGAAGGTGACGAGAGTTCAAAATACGCGCCACCAAACGCCGCCGACATATCTTCCACCTCTGCAGCTACCTATATGCATCCTTCTGTCTTCAAAGTCCCTTACAAGATGGCTCGTCTTTTCTTCTCCCCTTTCACATATACTTTTCCGGTCAGTGCCGGCCCCAAATTCCTCCGCCTTTACTTCTACCCCGACGTCTATTCCCACTTCAACACTCGTCAATCTTTCTTCTCCCTCACTGCAAACCGCTTCACTTTATTAACCAACTTCAGCGCCTTTCTTCTCTCCCAAAATGCTTCCAAAGCTTGTTTCATGAAAGAATTCGTCATCAACGTGGAAGAAAACCAGAGTGCACTGGTCTTAACCTTCTCCCCAACTGCGGATTCTTTCGCTTTCGTCAACGGGATTGAGGTTGTCTCAATGCCCGACACTCTCTACTTCCGAGGAAACGATGTCGCCATCAAATCTATCAATGAGCTGTACTATCTCCAAAACGACACCGCTTTGGAAACGCTTTACAGGCTGAACGTCGGGGGTCCCTTCGTTGATATCCAAGATGATAGCGGTATGTTTCGGGCGTGGTCGAGTGATGATGAGTTTATATACTTTGCAGATATTGGTTGGACGCTTAATAGTGACGAAGTTGAGATCAAGTACAGTCGAGGAACTCCACCGTACACCGCTCCCAGAATAGTATACACCAGTTTTAGAACGATGACCAATCTCAGCATAAGTCTTGAGTGGGGTTTCCCGATTGATTCTGGCTTTTACTATCTCCTTCGACTCCATTTTTGCGAGATCGTGCCGTACGTGACTAAGGTCAACCAGAGGGTGTTCACCATTTCTGTCAGTAGTCAAACGGCGGATCTTGATGCTGACGTCATTTCCTGGGCCGGTGGTTCTGGTATTCCCGTCTTCAGAGACTATATAATATGGGTTCCTCACGGCGGCCGTCCGGGAAAGCAAGACATGCGGCTGTCTTTGATACCTTACACCATCTCAAAACCAGAATACTTAAGTGCTCTGTTAAATGGACTGGAGATGTTCAGACTCAGTGATTTGAATCGGAGTCTTGCTGCACCCAATGCTGAACCCATTTTGCAATCTTCTCCGACGCCACTTCCACCACCGGAGAAGATGTCAAGGTTTAGCCGACTGCATTATCTACCTTACGCTATTACAGTTAGTGCACTCGGCGTCCTCGCGGTGGCAGCAGTCAGTTTCTTGATTTTCCGGCGGTGGAGGAAGGCGAAGGGGTCATCGGTTACTAGGAGTAAATCATGGGTACTTTTGTATTCAACTCCACCGAGATCATCACCGGATTCCTGCCTGCCTTCCGATTTATGCAGAACTTTCTCACTCGACGAGATTAGGATTGCCACTCACAATTTCGACGGTAATTTACTGGTAGGCGAGGGTGGGTTCGGAAAAGTGTACAAAGGACTCATAGACGACGGCACCACCACCGCTAGCGTCGCCGTCAAGAGGCTGAACCCGCTCTCCAATCAAGGGCTTAGTGAGTTCTTAACAGAAATCAAGATGCTGTCAAAACTCCGGCACGTGAACTTAGCATCCCTCGTCGGCTGCTGCAACGAGTACGGGGAGATGATACTCGTCTACGACTACATGGTCCACGGCACTTTGCGCAGTCATCTCTACAATTCAGACAAATCCCCATTAACATGGGAGCAACGCCTCCTAATATGCCTAGGTGCTGCCAAAGGACTGGACTATCTTCACACGGGTACAGAGCATGCCATCATCCACCGTGATGTCAAGACCACCAACATCCTACTTGACGAGAAATGGACGGCTAAGTTATCCGACTTCGGCCTCTCCAAAGTAGGCCCAGCCGGAGGCGACCACACGCACGTCAGCACGGCGGTTAAGGGCAGTTATGGTTACGTGGATCCTGAGTACTATAGGCGGCGGCGGCTTACGGAGAAGTCGGACGTGTACTCTTTTGGGGTGGTGATGTTTGAAGTGTTGTGTGGGAGGGCAGCAATGGTTCAGAGCCTACCAAGAGAGGAAGCCAACTTGGCGGAGTGGGCTAAGGTTTGCCATAGGGAAGGGAGTCTTGAGCAGATTGTTGATACTAATCTCAGTGGACAGATCACACCGGAATGCTTCAATACATTTGCTGAAACAGCCGCTGCTTGCGTGAGAGAGAGAGGTTTTGAGCGGCCAACGATGAACGACGTCATTTGGAGCTTGGAATTTGCATTGCAACTGAACAAGGCTGATGTCCAAGGTATAGATAGACAAACTTCGAGTGAGGTAGGAGGTTGTTAGAATAGAGAAGGGAGCTCAATTTATATATGGAAACGAAGAAGACTAATAGGCTTGTTCATATATCAGCCATTTTTCTAGTTTTTGCATGCGCCTCTCATTACATTCCCTGGTTGTGTAAGCATTGGTGCATATGTGGTAACAACAGGAGTTGTACCAGTTGATGAACAATTTTTTTACAATTTCTTGATTAGAAAGATGCTAACGTACGGTACATTGTTGAAATTCTTGGAATGTTATAGAGAAGAAGAATTAGCATAAAAGAAAGAGAGAAATTTGAGGGAAAACTATAGGAATTTGATTACATGGTGAAAAGAAGCCTAATATAGGCTTGAAAACAAAACCCACCAAGTCGACGAGCAACTGATTAGCTAACTGATGTTGCAACTAAAGTAATCTAAAAGCCCAATTGCATGCAAGTTTAAGAGTGATTATTTCCATGAAATTGAAACCAAAGTGAAGTAAATTAAAGAGTAAAGAGAAAGGCAATAAGCATGATAGACAATTTCATAACGTCAAAGTTTTCATTAATATCTTAACATGGTTCTACAAATGAGGATGCTTCTATTCGAGATTAAAGTAGTTCGGTATTTCTCGAGATTGTGTTGGATCGAAATTACTCAATATTAATTTTGTTATATTGTATGCCAAGAGTCATACATGATTAATCCTCCGTGACATTATATCCAGATTAAGTCTTGAGCATAGACTTTCGAACCAAAAAATCATAAAATTAATCTTGAGACTCACTCATGTCAACCAAAAATCTCCTATGTACACTGTCTAGACAAAAACAAACAAATTAAACTACAAAACAAAAAATGCTAGTTGTGGTTAGACATGTGAAAAATAGTGGGTCGGGTCGGGCCGACGGATTTTTTAACTTCAAAGTATGCCCAAACCTGCTCGAATGTTTTCAGGCTTCAAAGTGTGAGGCACAATCCAACCTCGAGCGGACAGCCTTGTCTCCGGACCGAATTTTCATAATTATGAACTTCATTTGAGATTACAAAAAAAAAAAAAAAGAAAGAAAATGCATTAAAAATTTGACAATGTAAAACAAATTCAAGTAATAATGCATTTAAGTGATAATAAAATTTTAAATAACAATTAAAATTATCAAAATCATACAAAATATAAATATCACACCACCATTATTTAAAATAGAGTATGTTACAATTCTAAAAGAAACACAATTAAATAAGATTTGTTTATTTTGCAATGATATGATACATTAATAAAAATAAGGGATAATGATTTTAAATTACATGAACTATTCACATTTTATTAATTTTAACACAAATTTTAAAACATTGTTTAAAATACATGAATTTTAGTACTTACTCAATTTTTGACATGACGTTGACTTTACACAAAAATCGAAACTGACATGGCACAACTTATCTGACATATATTTTAAATTATTTAAAATACATAAACTTTCACGTTTTATTAATTTTAATACTAATTTTAAAACATTGTTTAAAATACACGAACTTTAGTAATTACTCAATTTTTGACATAAAGTTGACTTTACACAAAATCAGGACTCATGACATGGATTTTAAATTATTAATATTTTTGCTTCAATTCAATTATTAATTATTTAGCATTTAAGAGTATATCTTATTCACAATTATTAAATACAAAACATTATCTGAATATTCATTTTTCTAAAAATAATTTTTTTGAATATATATTCATTTTTTTCAAAAATATTCAAATCAAATTTTATATCTACTTAAATTAGAGTTAAACAATCAACGTCATCAAGAAGCTAAATTTAATCAAGTAGTATGTAATTGTTATATATCGATTAATATTAATATAATTTATAATATGAAAAATATATGAGTTAATTATACAAACTAGCCAAAGAAGATAGTAAATGACAAATAATAGCCACAAACATAATACTATTTAAATTATAGCCATTTTAAATGTGAATTATCATAAATACCCTTCTACTTAAATTTAATTGTATGAATGGTACGAATGGTATGAATAATATTCATTCATACGATTCATACGTACATACAGTTTAACAAAATTAAGTATCACGTATGAATGGTACGATTCGATACAATTCATACGATTCATACGTACATACATTTTAATAAAATTAAGTATTACGTATGAATGGTACGATTCGATACAATTCATATTCAAAAATGTAAAATATAATTATAAGGGTATTTTAGTATAAGAAATTTATAAATGGCTAGAATTTAACTATTATTATGTTGGTGGCTATTATTTGTCTTTTACAATCTTTTTTGGTTATTTTATATTATAAATATATTTTGAATGACAATATAAAATAGCCAAAAAAGATTGTAAAAGATAAATAATAACCACCAACATAATAATAGTTAAATTCTAGCCATTTATAAATTTCTAGTGCTAAAATACCCTTGTAATTATATTTTACATTTTTTAGTATGAATAGTATGAATTGTATCTAATTGTACCATTCATACGTGATACTTAATTTTATTAAACTATATGTACGTATGAATCGTATGAATTGTATCGAATCGTATCATTCATACGTGATACTTAATTTTATTAAAATGTATGTACGTATGAATCGTATGAATGAATATTATTTATACTTTTTATACCATTCGTACCATTCATACAATTAAATTTAAATAGAAGGACATTTATGATAATTCACATTCAAAATAGCTAGAATTTAAATAGTACTCCCTCCGTCCCACTCAAGACGGCCCCTTTTATATTCCCATGAGTGTATTATTTTAATAAAAGGGGCCATCTTGAGTGGGACGGAGGGAGTATTATGTTTGTGGCTATTATTTTTTTTTTTACTATCTTCTTTGGCTAGTTTGTATAATTAACTCTTTATAATTTATGCATTTACTTGTATGTTAATAAGTAATTATTAGTATAAGAAAAATTAAAAAAAGGAAAAAGAAAAATAAAAGTTTTTTCATAAATTTTCGGTATAAAATGCGGTATTTTTGATATATCGTATCGAATTTTGTATATCGGTATACCGAAATTCGGTACGGTATATCGAAAAATCCGTACTGTATCGGTATTGATTTTTTTCAATACCGAATTTTCGGTATACCGGTATTCAATATACCGAAACATTCGATACGGTACGGCTTACGAAGCCAATATACTGAAAAATTTTTGATACGGTATCGATACGACGAAAAATTTTCGGTATCCCGCAAGGACCCACCCCTCCACCTCCATGATTGACAACTCTTTGTTGATTGGCTATTACGCGTTATCTTAAATTTCCACATATATATTCTGTTTCCCCCTATCTATCTTCTATTCCATTCACCTTCATTTCTAAAGTCGTACGTCTGCATATATAATTTCCAAGTCAAGCTAGCTTTTGTTTTTTCTTGCTTTATAAAATAAGTGGACGCTCTTAAACTATTTTTCCTTTTATTTTTTAGCAGCATTAATTCAATTGCATAAAAATTCAAAAGAATATATGCAAGCATGATACCATTTTATTATATATTCCCTCTCACTGAATTTGATACAATTAACTTTTTAGAGCGTCCCATTAAGAATGATACATTCAAAAAATGAAAAAAATTATTTTTTTCAAAGTGTTTACCCTACTACTTTTATCATTCTTACACTAATTTATACACTTAATAACTGTGCCAAAGAAAGGTGTCAAACTCGTTGAAACCGAGTGACTACCTTTCATGGGGGATGAGATCATATGTCCCACATTTGTGTTCCACATTTCATGTTTCATAATTAAATTTTAATTTGCTTTTAATTTTATTATTTGATTTCAATTTAATATGTTTTAGTTTAATTTTATACATAATATTAGGGTTCATCCCGCCCCAAATAGGGTTTATAATTATTTTTTAATATTTAATATTATTTTAATTGATTTTTAGGGTTCATAAATTCAAAAATAGGGTATATAATTTTTAAAAATTTTGATTTTTTAAATAAATATTAATTATGATTCATTATATTATAATAAATTTTCTAATTTTAAATATTATTAATTAAATAATAAATTTAATTATGTAACATTGTGTGAAACGATCTCATCCCTTTCATGGGACACTTGACTAGAATTGACAACCAAAAATCTTTTAATTTATGCATGCGGGACCACATGAATTTATAAGTGGCCATCTACAACCTTTTCACCCAATCACATACAATAAAGATCAAAGTAAAATAAACTTACTATAACAGTAAAAAAAGAATCGACCCTTCGACAAATATAAAATAATGTAAACTAATATCACAACTAACTGAGCTGGAATGCTTAGTTAGCAGTAACAGAAAAGAAAACAGTAACTAAGTTGCGGCCAATCCCCAACTCAACTCAACGTCCCGATGGGTTCATGAGCTCCGAGAAAGCATCGCCTCCAGATTTCAATTTCTCACTCCTGCTAGTGGAGAAATCGCTGCTCTTTGTTCTGGAGAGCATGTCGTCGTCCTCAGTTGTCGAGTTTGAGGTGCCTGTGCGCAAAGGCACCGATGCGTGGGTTCCCACGAAGGTGTCGGTGGAGGCTTGACTGCTTTCCGCCGATGCTTGGAGCTGCATTGCGAATTCGAGACTCCGAATGATGTCGTTCATGGACGGTCGATCCATCCCCTTGTCCTTGAGGCAGGCGATGGCGGTCTCCACGAATTTGCTCAAGCATTCCGGCGCGATCTGGCCCTTGAGGTTTGAATCTATGATCTGCTCATGCGTTCCTTTCCCGAAGCACAATATAGCCCAGTCTGCTAAGTTGACTTGCTTTCCGGGTAGACTTGGGTTTATCGGTGACCTTGCGCATAGAAGCTCCAACATTACTACTCCGAACGAGTACACGTCGGACTTGAGGGTCAGCTGCTGCAGGCGGTAGTACTCCGGGTCCACGTAGCCGAAGCTGCCTTTGACGTTGGTGCTGACGTGTGCCTGGGCTCCGGCGGCGGGACCCACCTTTGAAAGGCCAAAATCGGAGACTTTGGAGACCCATTTGTCGTCGAGGAGGATGTTGGTGGACTTGACGTCACGGTGGATGATGGCGAGCTTGGTGCCGGTGTGGAGGTACTCGAGGCCCTTGGCGGCGCCCAGGCAGATTTCGAGGCGTTGCTTCCATGACAAGGGTGGATTCTCGGTGTTGTAGAGATGGTCGCGTAAGGTGCCGTGGGACATGTAGTCGTAGACGAGAATCATCTCCCCCTCCTCGTCGCAGAAGCCGATGAGGGATACTAAGTGGAGGTGGCGGAGCTTGGAGAGCATCTCTATCTCAGTGAGGAACTCGCGGGCGCCCTGGCTGGAGGAAGGGTTGAGGCGCTTGATGGCCACGGAGGTGGCGCCGTCATCGATGAGGCCTTTGTAGACGTTGCCGAAGCCGCCCCTGCCGACAACGAACATGTCGTCGAAGTTGCGGGTGGCGGTCTTCATATCCTTGATGGAGAAGGACCGGCAGAGGTCGGAGAAAAGGGTGGTGCCGGACCGGATGGTCATGTGGGAGGTCGAGACATTCACCTTCCGGCGGCGGAGCAGGATTAAGAAGCACACGCAGGGGCGGAGCTACATAGGGGCAGGGGTGGGCTGAAGTCCCCCAATTTTATTTTTTTTTAGTTCTTAAATTTTTTTGAAAATTCGAATTTTTATGCTTCAACTCCCGCCGTTACGTTGCGAGAACGAGTTTTTCTAATTGTCGGAAGTTTTCCCTTTGTCAGCCCCAGCCGTCTCGAGTCGAAGTCAAGGTTTCGTATAATGCTGTCATAGCCATTGTTGGAGACTTGACTTGAGTTGCAGCCATTATTGGAGACATGGGCCCAAAAAATTCGGCTCCGCCCCCGAACCCCCGTTTAACTCAGCCCCCCCTATTGACAATTCCTGACTCCGCCCCTGAGCACAAGGCGGCAGCCACCACAGCGGCACCGACCACCCCTCCTACAACAAGGTAAATGATGGAAGATCCTCCGCTATTTTTCGCCTGAGGCGGAGACGGCGGAGGAGAAGCGAGCAGGGGTTCGGGATTGGGGGAGGCGAAACTCCCCTCGGTGTCATTGAGAGTAAATATCTCCAACCCGTTAAACAAAGCGTTGAGATATTTTGGATGTGCCCGTGCAAAAGGAAACATAGATAGCCGCAGATCATGCTTGGCACGGCCCCCGGTTTGATCAGGAACCCAAACCACATAGTCCTCAAAGATCGGAATTTGAGGGCCTCCGGCAGCGTAGATGACGTCGAAGTCTATCTCCAACGTTTGATTGTCGACGGAAACTGTGAACACCCTGTGTTGCTGCTCAGTAACGTCTATGGTGAACTCACAATAATGGAATCTGAGGAGATAGTGAAACCCAGAATAAACAGGGAATCCCCACTCCAGACTTATACTGTTATTGTTCATCACTCTAGCACTGCTGTATACTATTTCTGGAGCGGTGTAGGGAGGAGTTTGGGGAGTGTATTTGATCGAAATATTTGGCCTATGAAACGACCAGCCAAGATCCCCATAATATATATATTCCTCGTCGGAAGACCAGCTACGATACATGCCGGTGTCATCTTTGATGCCAACATACGAATCACCACCCTTCAGTCGGTAAACATTTTCCAAAGCGGTGTTTTGATTGAGATAGAACATCTCATCCCCAAATTTGATCGGTACATCGTTTCCTCGGAAGTAGAGTTTGTTCGGAATGGAAACGATTTCAATCCCGTTGATGAAAGCGAGGGAGCCTGTATTTGGGGAGAAGATGAGTTCCAACCTCTGATTCGCTTCGATATTGATAACGAATTCCTTGACAAAAGATTTAGATAAGCTGTTGGAGTAGAGGTAGGCACTGAAGTTGCTTAAGAGAGTGAAGGCATTGGCTTTGAGGGAGAAGAAGGAGTGAGAAGCGTCGAAGTCGGAGTAGGAGGTGGGAAAGAAGTAGAGGCGGAGGAATTTCTGGCCTGCGCTCACCGAAAATGAGTACGTGAAATGAGATGGGAAGAATCGTGCTGTGTAAAAAGGGACTGCGGAGGAGGGGATGCCGTTAGAGGCTGTGGATGTGAAAGATATGAAATCGGTGTTAGAAGGCACGTATAGCGAAAGCATGTCTCCATCCCAAAGTCGATCGTTGGCGTCGTGTAAGTTTTCCGACGTGCCGCAGTTGAGGAGGATGAAGTCGGTGGGTGTGTAGGGAGGCGTAGCGGCGGCAGTGACTCGGAAAGAACAAAGGAGGAGGAGAAGGCAGGCGTAAAACATGGTGTTTTCCAGTTCTAGTGGGAAGAGCAACCACACTCGTATTAAAAAAAAAATCTAAGTGCGAATTTTCTTCTTTTTAATTTTATTATTTTTTCAAGACTTGGAAAAGTGCTGCAATGACGCAAGTCAATGGATTTATATGAATTGTTTGTTTGCAATAATTCTGCATAAGCCCTTTTCACAAAATTAAAGGAAAAAAGGAAAAATAAATAAATAGAATGGCCGCAGATCATATATCTTAAGTATCAAATACAGTTTATTATATCTTAAGTATTAAATATAGTGTTTTAGTTGTTTAGTACATAAAATTAAAAAATAAATATATTTTACAAGAGCAAAATAAAGAATATTTTAAAACTAATTTCACAATATATAATCCTATGAGTTGTTTAATGAATTTGATATATTGACATTATACGTAATTTATAAATTGCATAGTACGTGGTAGATTTTTATAATTTTAATTTATAAATAATTGAATTAAATTGTAAGGACAATCCAAAAATAATTACCTGCGTAAATATATATATAATTGGGATGAAGGATTGGTTTATTTATCTATTCGCACTAACTTTTGCTCTTAATTAGTCCCAAAAGTAATCTATAGGGAAAAATAATAAATAAGTTCATGAGGTAGATAGTCCTTTTTTATAGGAGTATTATTTTGTTCAAATCATTTTCAATATTTATAAGTTGTCTGTAATTTACGTACCCTCAAGTTGCTAATCATCGTCACTCACTACTATTAAAGGTCCTTATAGATATTTTTTTCAACAATCTGATACTCTTTTCTTTTCGTATTACTAAAAGTTATTTAGTTTGATAAAATTTATAAAAAAAAAAATTGGTTAAAATAATTATAAGTCATTTTAGCGGAACAAATGAAATACTTCATTTGTGTGAGACATTATATATATATATATATAGGGTTGGATCTAATAGGATCCAACCCTTAGGTGTTAACTAAAATCCAATTAGGACCGTAGATCAATTGTATTTGAACGATCAAAATTCAATATAATTATTATATTAATTAAAATTAATATAATGATTATTTATTATAAGTCAGGTCAAATTAGTAATTTACATTATGGAAATCAAATTTAAATTAACAAAATTGGTTGAAATAGACCTAAATTTTGGGCACTACGATCAAAAAAATAGAATTAACAAATCAAATAAAATTCAATAAACAAGATAAAGTGCATTTAAAATTTCAAACTCTATCTTTTCCCCGGTTGGTACATTATTCATGTAAAAGATAAGGATTAAAAAATAATTAATCTTAAATCTATCTATAAAAAAATGATTATTTAAATACTAAAAAGAATTAAGCGGTGGGTACATTATCTAATTAGAATTTGAATCACAAATATGGTATAATAATTCTTAAATTAATATATATAATTCTATATAGAATATACCGTAATCAATAATTACATTGCTTATTTTGGAATACCGCATAGCTTATTTTGTGGTATAATGATGCTTAAATTATTATATATAAATCTAACTCATGTTATAATTACATTGCTTATTTTGAAATATCGCATAGCTTATTTTGTGGTATAATAATGCTTAAATTATTATATATAATTCTAATTAGAATATACCGAAATCAATATTTGCATTGCTTATTTTGAAGAGTAAATTGTGGAAAATGCCCTTTTTCCTAACTAATATGTGCAAACTATCCTATTTTGTAAATATGGATGTAAAGTGCCCAATTTATGCATAGTGGACAATTATACCCTTTTCATCTTTAATAAAACCATTTTTAAACATAATTTCAATCAACCCTAATCAGGCCCATCACTCTTCCGTATAAATAAATTCTATATTAATACCAACTTTCATACCTTCTTTGACCAATAAGCTGTCGGGTCGTATCCACCGGAAGTTTTAGGGACCACGTCCAACCACCAGGAACACCTTATGGTTTCCAGACGCAGATTCCTTCAACAGCTTACAGCACAGCCCTCGTTCGTTTCCTACCCGGGGCGTATAAGTATTTGGTTGATAAAAATAAAGAAAATATAGATCTAAAAGAGGATGAACAAAAGCCCAAATCTTATTAAGGAATTATACATATATATTACATACTAATTTAATCTCCTTTAGGGAGGAGACTAACTTGTTTAGCTACCTATGGTAGCGGAAAGAAAAACAACTCGCATAAACTATATAGGAATACAATGTTTATTGTTGGAGAGAAGTAAGGAAAATTTTCGATGCCTTAACTCTTCTCCAATGCCTTCTTTATATAGGAGTCTTTAGGCCTCCTTCCTTGATGCATTATTGCCTCGGATACGTTATCCTTCTTTTCCCATGTGACACTGGGTCCAGATAAGGTAAGCATCTTGTAGTGGTCGGATCTCTTCTTTGAATTCTTTTCAAAAGTTAGTTGTTCGTTCTTGTTATTGTTCCACCGACGATTCTTTTTATGGTGGAACGTCTTTTTCTTCCACCCACCCTTGTCGTTTTCTTTTTGGTGGGTGCTGCTTTATCACATGCTTTCTTTTACCGAAAGCATCTTCTACTTTATTCTCACATGGCCTCTTTATTTCTGTCGGCCATCTGCCTTTTTTGGAGGGACTCTCGGAGCTCGTCCCTTCTGAGAAGTATTCTTCTCCTCATACTCGTTGGCTCGGAACTTCTTCTTATCTGGTTTGGGTAAGAAGCCCTTTCCGAACTCAGGTTCACGTTGGACTGGACAGTCCGAACATATCTTGGACTCCCAATGGCCAACATGAGCCATGTTGCAAAATTTTCGATGAGTCTCTTTACTCCTCGCCATCTTGTTTTCCCACAGAAGAGTTCTTTTCCGCTCAAAAGCCTCTTCCGCGAACTTGGTTGTTTTCCCCGTCATAGTATTTAACAGGAACGATCCATTCATTGAATTTTGAAAGAATTTGAATGGAAACTTGACTTTGTCCATCTCTGTGAGACAGACCCATAATCCCCATGCTCGCCTCGTCGTGATTTGATCATCAGAAATGGAGGCGATCATTGGAACCTCATTAGATGGTGCCTTGATTTGATTGAAGGCATCCATTCGGGGTCTTCGAAGCCTTATGTAATGAAAGGCCTCATGATTTCCCTTCCCTACTGGTTCTGGGGCTGCACTTATAAAATACAGCTCTAGTGTATCACCTCTCGGCAAAGTTGGTCATTATTTGCCCAGGTATCATGTACCGCTTCCTGGATCCAACGAGGTAGACCCTTGATTTCTGGAAATGATGGGGACATAGTATAAACTGAGGCAAGTGCCCCAAATTCATACCACTGCTTGACATCATGGGGTTTTGATCTCGGCATCATCCATACCCGTGGATATTTCCCTGAGATATCAACCCTGCTAGTACTTGGATTGATACCTACTCTTGTAAATAATTTCTCCCAGTTCGCCTGATAAGCCTGTTCAGAAGAGGAGAAAATAATCAAGTTAGTATTAGACTCAGATTTGCCTGTCATGGGCCTGAGACTAATCTCTCCCTCTTTTTTCCCAAAGGTGGAGGGTTGACATGATGGTTCAGGCGGTAAAGCCCTATCATCATCTTTTTCTTGGGCCAGTGGTTCAGACTCCACCAGCTTAGAACTTGCTAGAGGGGTATTTGAATCCCCATCTACCGGTTTAGGTGCCGGAATACGAAACTCTGCTTTCTCTAGAGGATGTCTAGAAGCCCGCAGGATTGACTTTTCCAGTGCTGACCCTAACTAAGTAAAGGTCAGCAAACAGACTCTTATTCTACCGGAGACTTTCGTCTTATCGGTAGCTTGCATTTTCCCCATCTGATCGGCATGGAGAGTGCACTCGTCCCATTCGTCCAAAAGCATTTCCAAGTTTTCTCGGAGATGCCTCTGTGCTAGCATGATGGATCCAACCTCAGCAGGCTCCATCCCTTGTTAAAAAATCTGCAATAATATTTTCATGAGATTTTACTACAACAATATCATAAATATAATATTGACATAAAGCTTGCCATCTAAGTAATCTAGCCTTTTCAGGCTTTGATTCTATGTTATTTCTTAGGAAAGCTTTAACCTGGGTATTATCAACTTTTAAAATAAATTTCTTTGCTAATAAGAATAAAGGCCATTTCTTAAAAGCCTTCACCACTGCAAAGAATTCCTTCTCGTTGATATGCCATCTGATGGCCTCATCTTTGGAGAACAAACCACTACAATATCTACATGGTTCTTCTCCATATGGAGTGATTTTCATTAGGACCACTGCCCACCAATGATCACTCGTATCTGTATAGAGGACCAGATCATCCTCATCCTGTGGAATTGAAAGCTTTGGGAGATTTTTACATTCCTCCTTTAGCTTTTTCATTCCCTGTCGATGCTCTTCCGTCCATATAAACAGTACATCTTTCTTTAGTAAATTACTAAAGACCTTCCTGTGTTTCGCAAGATCTTTAATAAACATTCCGGCGAAATTAACAACTCCTAGAAAACTCTGAAGTTGTTTCTTCTCTTTCAATGTTTCTGAAAAATCCTAGACCTTTTGCACAATATGTTCCTGCAAAGTTATTCCAGACTCATCGATTTCTATTCCCAAAAATTCCATTTTTTGGGTAGCAATTACTGCTTTCTTTTCAGACAGCACTAATCCCTCCTTGTAACAAGCATCTGCAAATAATTCCAGATGTTTGATATGTTCATCCATATCTTTTGATGTTATTAGTATATCATCAATATAGACAAACATAAAAGAAAAATAATCTTTAAAAAGATTATCCATCTTTCTCTGGAAAATCTGGGGAGCATTAGCTAACCCCATTGGCATTACGTTCCAAACGAAATGCCCTTGTGGTGTTGAGAAAGCTGTGAGTCTCTTGCTTTCTTCGTCCATGCGAATCTGGTAAAAACCTGACTTGCAATCAAACTTTGAGAAGACCTTAGCATTACGTATGCAGTTAATAAGGTGATCTCGACTTGGGATAAAATATCCATCAAACTCTAGAATATCATTAATCCCTTTGTAATTAATGACAAGTCTAGGTTTACCTCGCTTGATCTCACCATGATTCCTTACCAGAAACCCTGGGCTACTGTAAGGCGAATTAGCTGGCTCGATCAACTTCATATCAAGATGTTCCTTGATAATAATTCTCATATCCTTCTGATCTATCAAGTTCATCAGGATTGGTCTGAACCTTACAAACTCGTGCATCCTTTCCGGCTTCACCTTTAAGGTTGCTTTGAGTTGGTTCCTTTCCCACCAGGCCAAAGGATTCTCATTGTAGCATCTCGAGATCTTTCTTTTGACATCTGCAAGGGACACCTGCATTTCAACCTTAATTTCTTTGTTAGAAATCAAAGCTGCCTTAAGGATATGAACTTCCTCATCTTGAAGATCATTCTCACGGATACAGCTAAGCACTGCTTCGCTGAACCGCCTTTGATCCTTCATCTTTGGTTGACGAAGTTTGCCTTCATCACCACGCTTGCTGCGAAAAGCTACTGGAATCTGGCGATTAAAGGCTTTCCTCAGTCTCTGAACAATGATTTTATGCTCACAATTAGTTGTGAACACTAATCTTCGTCGCTCATTGTCCTGCGTGTATCTTTTGAACATCTGTAGGAAGTTATTTCCTAACAGAATATCTGCTCCCGTATCATGGAAATAGATTGGCGGTGTTTTAACTTTATACCAAGGTGTCTGACCTGCTCCCCCAATCAGTATTTTCACTTCTTTTACTCCTTTGGATAAGAGTAAAATTCTTTTGGAGAAATCTCTTCCAGCAATTTGAGGTAAAGTATCCTCAACTTCTGCTGGGAAAATTCCCCTTCTTGCTGTGCATATTCCTGCACCTGAATCAATATAGGCCGAGAAGTACTCTGCCTTATATTTTTCATATAACACTCCCATTGGAATGTATATCGAGAATGGACTTGTCATACGATTAGGAGTCGTTTTTCCTCTATCGTAATCATCATCCCCTGGTCCATCTGTTTCCAGGGCTTGAATCTTTCCAAAAAATCCCTCCCTAGAATCAGAACATCTTCTCGTCCTGCTCTTCCCTTAACCTCTACCATAAAACCCCCTAGGTCAAGGGTTCCATTGTAATGGTTTACTTCTGGTTGCGGGAGATAATACAAGACACTACATGGAAAATTATTTTCTCATCTTGTAGTATCAAATCTTGTTGTCATCCCTCTCCATCCTTCTGGACATTTCAGATTAACTGAAACCTGAGCTTTCCATGGGAATTGGGGTTGACCCTCTTGGATGAGTTTCCTCCCAAAAGGTTGAGATATAATTCTATCTCCTTGGAAGGATAATCTTCCTGAGCTTATCTTAAAACTTTGATCATGTCTTATGACAGACCTTTCTTGTATTCGAATGTTGACTTTTCTTTTTTGTGGAATCTCCATTCTGTCAGGACCAATAGCTGTGGTCACCTTCTTGAAGATATCAGGCATCTCGATGAACTGCTTTCCCAAAAATAACTCTGTATGGTGAGAGTTGGAAAGCGCATAGGATATCTGATATGTTATTGAATAAGGTGTATTTCCCTCATCCAATAACTCCTTCCTTTTAAAGTCCTGATAAAGAGTCAGGGCTTTACTGAATCCCGAGTCGTTGAGATTGTAGGCAATTTTGGGATAGATAATTCCGACGACTTGGCCAGCACAAAGATTCCCCGTGATGGTTCCCATCACCGAATCTTGTAGGTTTCTGATCCTCCTATCACATATAGCTATGTCGATTGGAGCATCAATTCCTGTAAACATCGTGGATTTGAGAACTAGTTGTATTGCCCCGATATGAATCCATCGCATCTTTTCGGCAATCTCTGGTTTTAGTTTCTCCAAATCCTCACGGATGTCACTTGCTGGAATCAACTGCATCTCCACTTGATTCCCCGTAAACTCAATAGGAAGTGACATCTCTCGTCTAGTAATTCCATAGACGATATGATGTTTCCTTCTTACTAGACTGAAATTCCTTAGTACTTCGTCTAGGTTGCTGGCATTAAAACCTTGATACTTCTAAATATTCAAGGTTTTCTTCATGATTTTGCCAATCAGGTTCGGCGAGATCATCGTTCGACTAGAAAATCCAGTCCGATCTTCTTTCTCCTGATGACAAGACTCAGCTTCAGTCTGAAGATTCTGTAGATCCATCAGAATATTCATCTTTGCTAAGAATCTCTTCTTGCTAGTATATACTCTCGTCTGAGGGTATATCTTCAAACTGGTACACTTGTACCAATTCCTGGTAATATATGGCATCTTCGATGTCTGGAGTAGACTCGAACCTTCGCATGCCTCTTTGCTCGTTGTCTGGACAATTTGTGGAAATGTGTCCCTTCGCCCCGCATGTTCAGCAATTGCAATCCTTAAAACTTTCATTAGCTCTAGTGTGAGCTTTTCTGAAAGTTTTTCTTGCTGGAGTTCTTTCCTGTAAACGGTTTGAACTAGATCCCTGGAATGAACTTCTACTGCGAGTTGGGCCACTTCTTTGTCCAGTTTTGTATGATCTAGCTTTCTGTCTAGACCACATCATCCTTGGCTTCCAAGATCTTCCTCTTGGATTTCTTTCTTTGGAATAGGGTTGGTACCTATTCTTTCGTCTTTTGGTTATTGATGGCTCGCCTCCAATAACAACTGGAAGATCATTATCTTCACAGTTCAGATGAGCTGCTTTGTTGATTCTTCGCAGCCTTTTCAGATTTTTCTGAGCAATGGCTTGTTGACACCACTCTGAAAGCTTTTGATGTACATAGGACATCCTTTTGGCGATGCTGTCACTACCCTTGGGGATATAATCCTTGATCAACATCTCCTTCCATGGGCTCGGAAATTTTAAGAAGAAAATTTCCTTCGCGATCGTCTCATCAGCTTTTGACTGATGTTGGTAGATTGTAAAGAGCTGAAGAAATTTATTGAGCGCATTTGGGTCCAAGACTGTAAGTCTTAAATTATATAACGCCAATAGATACTTTCTTCTTTTCTCTCTATCAAATCCCTCATAGTATCCTTCTCTGATGAAATGATCTTTGAAGAGGACACTCATCCTTCGGATAATCTCCGAGTAGGATTCCTCTGCGAAGCATTGATTTTTTACTTCGAGGTAGAATCCTTCCCAGGCGATTTTTACAACGCCTGCAAGACTAGTTTCAAGAATCTTCACTAGTCCTTCTTTGTTAACGTCGAGAGTAGCTGTTGCGATCCGCATCGCTCCTCCCCACTCATCGACCACTGCTTCCCGATCTTTGAAGCTAACTTCATCAAGATCAAGCATCACTCCATATGGATGGATAGGATCCAGGGTGGCTCTTCCAACCGGTGAATCTTGAATTCTGGGTTGTCGCCTTCTTCTGGTTCTTTCCATCAGTATGGCTTCATCGGGTACCGTTGAAGTATACGATGGTCCGGCATGGAAGTCACGAGCTTCCCTCATGGCTTCTTCAGGTGGCGGTGGTGCTTGTTGATTTAAAGGGAATGCTCCATGTGCCGCATTTCCCTCCACCATTTGATGTTGGTTCATCTTGAGATCAACCACCTTCATGTTAGCAAATGATTCTGCTAACTCTTGTAGATCTTCAAGTCCGATTCTTTCAAGGTTATTCATGATTTTTCACCTTGGAATAATCGTAAATATCTTTCCACTTGAGGATCTCTGCCTTTATCCTTTACTGGTAAAGGATATTTTGGTCCTTCGGGGAATAGCATCTTGTTTCTTTTTTCTGAACAAGATCTGTTCTCTAACTGGCCAACTCGTCCCTGAATATCTTTCAAGATTGTCATAATCTCATCTTGTTGAATAGATATTCTCTTTATCTCTTGGGGTACTGTAATTAGGCGATTGCCGTAATTTTGTACCGTCTTCTGGATCTCCCTTAAATCAACCGAGAATTTTGATATGTCAGGGTCGATTTCTCGGAAGACCGGAGTGCCTTCCCTTCTTTCTTGACTCATTAGAAATGGGTTGAATGTCCCATTTCCATTTGCTGGTTCACCTCTTGTTGAAGTGATTGGCCTACTCGGAGTAGATCTTGGTATCTACTCATCATGATGTCAGCCCAGAAAAGGAATTTTCCTGGTGCTTTCTTGTGGTAATCTCCAATTTTTGGAGAAAATACCTGTAACAGAAACATCTCGGACAATCGTCCGGATCCATATTTTCTTGGAGTCTCCTCCGTTAGGGGAAAATTAAATGCAATAAATAAATATAATTCCTTAATAAACCTAGGGCTCTGATACCATTTGTGAACATTTGGATAGTCGATTGAAATTAATAACTTTATATAGCAAAAAGAGTATTATTTTGTCAAAATTCCGAAATTTTAGTACGTGGCATTGTTAAAGACCAGACCCACTGTCCGATAAAGGGAATCAGTATAGGGTACGAGGAATATTTCCAGCCGATATACTAAGAATTCTGGATTTCATTAAATAAATAATACCCCAAAAATGATTTTATAACAAATAAAACAAATGATCAAGGGGTATAATGGTCTTTTTGGGTATTTTACATCCATTTTTACAAAAGAGGGTATTCTTTACCTTAAGTTACGTAATAGGGCATTCTTCGCTAATCACCCTATTTTGAAATACTGGTATAATAATGCTTAAATTATTATATATAAATCTCACTCATGTTATAATTACATTGCTTATTTTGAAATACCGCATAGCTTATTTTATTGTATAATAATGCTTAAATTATTATATATAATTCTAATTAGAATATAATGTAATCAATAATTACAATGCTTATTTTGAAATACCGCATAGCTTATTTTGTGGTATAATAATGCTTAAATTGTTATATATAATTCTAATTAGAATATACTGTAATCAATAATTACATTGTTTATTTTAGAATACCGCATAACTTATAATTATATTGCTTATTTTGGAATACCCCATAGCTTATTTTGTGGTATAATAATGCTTAGAATTATTATGTATAATTCTAATTAGAATATACCATAATCAATAATTACATTGCTTATTTTAAAATACCGCATAGCTTATTTAATGGTATAATTATACCGCATAGAAGATACCAAGAGATATCAGGTATTAAAATTTCTTAGAAAATACATAATTGATAGGATGTTCACTATTGAATAACAAGTTTTTATTAAAACGAGTATAAAGAAGATCAACATGGTTGCACATGATGCAAACTCGAAATGCGGTGTTAATGAAAAAAAAAATTGATGTACAAATATTCAATCTTTTATATTTTAGATGTCAGCGCTTAATTTTCTTAAAATGCAAATTATTTGCAGGATCCAAAAGAGCCATTGAAACATCATATGTAGAGAAAAAGTTAAAAAGACACTTATAAATGAAATTTGCTTTCAAGTAGATAAAGAAAAACCAATACCTGGAGAATCCATGTTAGTATCCGGTGAGTTCATATTTATAACTTAATTTTAGATATTATTGTTGAAGAAACATATCTATAGCTTAATTTTAGATATTATTGTTGAAGACACGTATATATTAAATAAATTAAGATTATAATAATAATAGTAAATTTACTTTTATAACCTTTAAAATAATAAAATAATAAATTAATATTAAAATAATTGAATAAATTATAACCATGAATCAAAACAAATCAACAATCAATAATGAATCCTAATTAATATGTGGGGATAGGGTTAACATTTGAACTCTCCTCTAATATATATATATATATATATATATATATATTCATAGTTTAATCATTTTCAAAACCTATGAGAGCCTCAATGATACTCAAAACTTGAACCTAAGGTGATAGAAATGTAAGAGAAGCTTAACAAAGTGCAAGATTTGAACAAGAACGTTGAGAGTTGTAGGCCCGTGATACCATTCTCCAAACGAATTTCGCTAAGACACATTTTTTATAGGGATAATGGCCTTAAAAATCATGACATTTTCATTTAGTTGCAAATATAACATGAGTTTTTAATTTAGCTTTAAAATACATCACTTTTTAAATTGTTGTAATTTTTCCAAAATTTATGATGATCTTGAATTTGGATGAGGTGGCTCATATGTGGCAATAAATTTTTTTGAATTACTTTAATACATCCTATGTGGCATTTCAATTATCATACATGTCATTTTAATTTTATAATATATCACTATATTGTACTCATATTCATTTTATTATACTAATTATTACTTTTATAAGTATGATGTGTCATTTTATACATATCAATATAAATATTACTTTTTTTATTTTTTTAAATATAAATCATTTGATCGTAAATATTACATTTTTATCTATAAAAATATAAATCATTAAATCATAAATTTTTAGCATAAAATACCCACACAAAACCCACCATATTATATTTAGAGTGATGTATGAAGAATACCCCTTTTCGTAACTAAAAATTAAAAGTATCCTATCTTGTAAAACTACATGAAAAGTACCCAAATTATGTGTTTTTGACCCTTATACCATTTCTTAACAAAATTTCTCTATTATCAATATAGTTAAAACTAATTAATACTTCAAATAGTATAAATCATGCATTTCTATCAAGCCCATCACACTTCCGTAACATGTAAACCAACTTTATACCTTTTTGACCGATAAGCTACCGGGTTATATCCACCGGAAGTTTTAGGGACTACGTCCAACCACCCGGAGCACCGTATGGTTTCCAGCCGTAGATTCCTGCAGCAGCCTTCAGCACAGCCCTCGTTCGTTTTCTACCCGGAGCGTAACAGTATTTTGTTGGTAAAGAAGAAACGGAATAGAATGAGCAAAAGCCCGATCTTTTATTAAGGAATTATATAATATCTATTACAACATAATTAAATCTCCTTTTGGGAGGAGACAAACTTGTTTAGCTACCTATGGTAGCTGGAATTGAAACAACTCGCATAAACTAGTAAGAGAAAATACAATGTTTATTATGAAGAAAGCTTAGGAGATTTTTCGATGATCACAACTCTCTCCAATGCCTTCTTTATATAGGAGTCTTTCAAGACTCATCACCTTGCTGTATTATTGCATTGGATTCCTTATCCCCATTTTCACGTGAAGCTGGGTCCAGATAAGGCTGTCAATACAAACATCTTGTAGTGGTCGGACCCCTTCTTTGAATTATTTTCAAAAGTTAGTGGTCCGTCTCTATTATTGTTCCACCGACGATTCTTTTTATGGTGGAATGTCTTTTTCTTTCACCCACCGTTGTCTTTTTCCTTTCGGTGGGTGCTTCTTGCTCACATGCTTTCTTTTACTGAAAGCATCTTCTTCTTTATCTTCACATGGCCTCTTTATTTCTGTCGGCCATATGTCTTTTTTGGAGGGCCCCTTGGAGCTCTTTCCTTTGGAGGAGTCTTCTTCTCCTCATACTCGTTAGCTCGGAACTTCTTCTTATCTTGTTTAGGTAAGAAGCTTTTTTCAAACTCAAGCTCTCGTTGGGTTGGACAGTCCGAACAAATTTTGGACTCCCAATGGCCAAAGTGAGCCATGTTGCAGAATTTGCGATGAGTCTCTTTACTCATCGCCATCTTGTTTTCCCACAGAAGAGTTCTTTTTCGCTCAAATGCATCTTCTGCGAACTTGGTTGTTTTTCCTGTCATGGTATTTAACAGGAATGATCCATTCGTTGAATTCTGAAAGAACTTGAATGGAAACTTGACTTTGTCCATCTCTGTGAGACAGACCCATAGTCCCCATGCTCGCCTTGTCGTGATTTAATCATCAGAAATGGAGGCGATCATTAGAACATCATTAGCTAGTGTCTTGATTTGGTTGAAGGCATCCATCCGGGGTCTTCTTAGCCTTATGTAGTGAAAGGCCTCATGATTCCCCTTCCCTGCAGGTTCTGGGGCTGCACTGATGAAATACAATTCCAGTGTATCCCCTCGGCAAAGTTGTTCGTTGTTTGCCCAGGTATCATGTACCGCTTCCTGGATCCATTGGGATAGACCCTTGATCTCTAGAAACGATGGAGACATAGTATAAACTGAGGCGAGTGCCCCAAATTCATACCACTGCTTGACCTCTTGGGGTTTTGATCCTGGCAATATCCATACCCTTGGATATTTCCCTGAGCTATCAATTCTGGTAGTACTAGGATTAATACCTACTCTTGTGAGTAATTTCTCCCAGCTCGCTTGATAAGCCTGTTCAGCAGAAGAGAAAATAATCAAATTAGTATTAGACTCAGATTTGTCTGTCATTGGCCTGAGACTAATCTCTCCCTCTTTTTCCCCAGAGGTGGAGGGTTGACATGATGGTTCAGGAGGTGAAGCCTTGGCATCATCTTTTTCTTGAGCCAGTGGTTCAGACTCCACTGACTTAGAACTTGCTAGAGGGGTATTTGAATCCCCATCTACCGGTTTAGGTGCCGGAACATGAAACTCTGCTTTTTCTAGAGATTTTCTAGAAGCCCGCAGGATTGGCTTTTCCAGTGCCGACCCTAATTGAGTAAAGGTCAGCAAACAGGCTCGTATTCTACCGGAGACTTTCGTCTTATCGGTAGCTTGTATTTTTCCCATCTGATCAGCATGGAGAGTGCACTCGTCCCATTCGTCCAAAAGCATTTCCATGTTCTCTCGGAGATGCCTCTGGCCCTCTGTGCTAGCATGATGGATCCAATCTCAGCAGGCTCCATCCCTTGTTAAAAAATCTGCAAGAACATTTTCATGAGATTTTAACACGACAATATCATAAATATAATATTGACATAAAGCTTGCCATCTAAGTAATCTAGCCTTCTCAGGCTTTGATTCTATGTTGTTTCTTAGGAAAGCTTTAACCTGTGTATTATCAACTTTCAAAGTAAACTTCTTTGCAAGTAAAAATAAAGACCACTTTTTAAAAGCCTTTACGACTGCGAAGAATTCCTTCTCGTTGATATGCCATCTAATGGCCCATTTTTTGGGAACAAACCACTGCAATATCTGCATGGTTCCTCGCCATATGGAGTAATTTTCATTAGGACAGCTGCCCACCAATGATCACTCGCATCTGTATAAAGGACCAAATCATCCTCATCCTGTGGTATTGAGAGCTTTGGGAGGTTTCTACATTCCTCCTTTAGTTTTCTCATTCCTTGTCGATGTTCTTCTGTCCAAATGAACGGAACATCCTTTTTTAGCAAACTGCTAAAAATCTTCCTGTGTTTTGCAAGATCTTTAATAAACATTCCTGCAAAATTGACAACTCCTAGAAAACTCTGAAGTTGTTTTTTCTCTCTCAAATCCTCTGGAAAGCCTTGGACCTTTTGTACAATATGGTTATGTAGTGTAATTCCAGATTCATCAATCTCGATTCCCAAAAATTCCATTTTTTGGGTTGCAATTACTGCCTTCTTCTCTGACAGTACTAATCCTTCCTGATAGCAAGCATCTGCAAATAATTTCAGATGTTTGATATGCTCAGCCATGTCTTTTGATGTTATTAGTATATCATCAATATAGACAAACATGAAAGAAAAATAATCTTTAAAAAGATTATCCATTTTCCTCTGAAAAATCTGGGGAGCATTAGCTAACCCCATTGACATTGCATTCCAAACGAAATGCCCTTGTGGTGTAGAAAAAGCTGTAAGCTTCTTACTACCTTCTTCCATGCGAATCTGGTAAAATCCTAATTTACAATCAAACTTTGAGAAGACCTTAGCATTACGTATGCAGTTAATAAGGTGATCTCTACTTGGGATAAAATATCCATCAAACTCCAAAATATCATTAATCCCTTTATAATTAATGACAAGTCTTGGTTTACCTCTTTTGATCTCACCATGATTCCTTACCAGAAATCCAGGACTACTGTAAGGAGAGCAAGCTGGTTCGATCAACTTCAAATCCAGGTGTTCCTTGATAATGATTCTCATATCCTCCTGATCTTTTAAGTTCATCAGGATTGGTCGGAACCTTACGAACTCATGCTTCCTTTTCGGTTTTACCTTCAAGGTTGCTTTGAGTTGGTTCTTTCCCCACCATGCTAAAGGATTCTCATTATAGCATCTTGAGATTTTCCTTCTAACATCTGCAAGAGAAACCTGCATATGAACTTCAATTTCTTTGTTAGAAATTAAAGATTTCTTGAGGATATGGATTTCCTCCATCTGAAGATCCCTTTCTCGGATACAGCTAAGCATTGCTTCGTTGAACCTTCTTTGATCCTTCATCTTTGGTTGACGAAATTTGCCTTCATCACCACGTTTGCTGCGAAAAACTACTGGTATTTGGCGATTAAACGCCCCTTGAAGCCTCTGAACAATGATTTTATGTTCACAGTTGGTTGTGAACACTAATCGTCTCCTTTCATTGTCCTGCGTGTATCTTTTGAACATCTGTAGGAAATTATTTCCTAATAGAATGTCTGCTCCTGTATCATGAAAATAGATTGGTGGAGTTTTAACCTTGTACCAAGGTGTTTGACCTGCTCCTCCAAGTAATATTTCTATCTCTCTTACTCCTTTGGATAGGAGTAAAATTCTTTTAGAGAAATCTCTTCCAGCAATTTGGGGTAACGTATCATCAACTTCTGCTGGGAAGATTCCTCTTCTTGCTGTGCAAATCCCTGTTCCGGAGTCAATATAGGCCGCAAAGTATTCTGCCTTATATTCTTCATATAACACTCCGATTGGAATGTATATAGAGAATTGACTTGTCATATAACTATAAGTCCTTTTTCCTCTATAGTAATTCCCATACCATTGTCGACCTGCTTCCAAGGTTTGTATCTTTCCAGGAAATCAAGTCCTAGGATTAGAACATCCTCCCGTCCTGCTCTACCTTTAATCTCCACAATAAAACCCCCAATATCTAGGGTTCCATTGTAATGATTAATTTCTGGCTGCTGTAGATAATACAAGACGTTACATGGAAAATTATTTTCCCATCTTGTAGTATCAAATCTGATCATCATTCCTCTCCATCCTTCTGGGCACCTCAGATTGACTAAAACATGTACCTTCCAGGGTAATTGAGGTTGACTCTCTTGGATGTTCCTCCTTCCAAAAGGTTGAGATATAATTCTATCTCCTTGGAAGGATAATCTGCATGTACTTATCCTAAGACTTTGATCATGTCTTATAACAGGCCTCTCTTGGATTTGAATGTTGACTTCCCTTCTTTGTGGAATCTCCATTCTATCGGGACCGATGGCTGTGGTCACCTTCTTGAAGATATCAGGTATTTCAATGAATTGCTTTCCTAGGAATAACTCTGTATGATGAGAGTTAGAAAGCGCATACGAAATCTGATATGTTATTGAATAAGGTGTATTTCCCTCATCCAATAGCTCTTTTCGTTTGAAATCTTGATAGAGGGTCAGAGCTTTACTGAAACCCGAGTCGTTGAGATTGTATGCAATCTTTGGATAAATGATCCCAACAACTTGACCCGCACAAAGATTACCAACAATGGTCCCCATTACTGAATCTTGCAGATTTCGAATCCTCCTATCACATATTGCTATGTCAATAGGAGCATCAATTCCTGTGAACGTCGTGGATTTAAGCACCAACTGTATTGCCCCAATATGTATCCATTTCATTTTTTCGGCAATATCTGGTTTGAGCTTTTCCAAATCCTCGCATATGTCACTTGCTGGAATCAATTGCATCTCCACCTGATTCCCCGTGAACTCGATCGGTAGTGACATCTCACGTCTAGGGATTCCATAGACTATGTGATGTTTTCTTCTTCCTAGACTGAAGTTCCTAAGAACACTGTCTAGATTGCTCGCATTAAAGCCTTGATACTTTTGAATGTTCAGGCTTTTCTTCATGATCTTGTCTATCAAGCTTGGAGAGATCATAGTTTGACTAGAAAATCCCGTCCGATCTTCTCTTTCTTGATGACAAGATTCTGCTTCAATCTGATGTTTCTGTAGATCCATCAGATTCTCGTTCTTCACTAAGGATTTCATCTTGTTCATATATACTCTCATCTGAGGGTATATCTTCGAACTGGTACACTTGTACCAAATGTTGGTAGTAAATGGCATCTTCGATGTCCGGTGTTGATTCGAACTTTTGCATGCCTCTTCGCTCGTTGTCTGGACAATTTGTTGAAATGTGTCCCTTTGCCCCGCAGGTCCAACAATTGCAATCCGTAAAACTTTCGTTAGCTCTGGTATGAGCCTTTCTGAAAGTTTTTCTTGCTGGAGTTCTTTCCTGGGATTGGTTTGAACTGGATCCCTGGAATGAACTTCTGCTCCTGGCTGGACCACTTCTTTGTCCAGATTTGTAGGATCTGGCCTTCTGTCTAGACCACATCGTTCTTGGTTTCCAAAGTTTTCTCCTTGGATTTCTTTCTTTAGAATAAGGTTAGTACCTATTCCTCTTGCTTTTTGTTATTGAGGGCTCCACCCCAATAACTACTGGAAGATCATTATCTTCGCAATTCAGATGAGCTGCTTTATTGATTCTTCGCAGCTTCTTCAGATTTTTTTGAGCGGTGGCTTGTTGACACCACTCTGAAAGCTTTTGATGTACATAAGACATCCTCTTGGCGATGCTATCATTTGCTTTTGGGATATACTCCCGGATTAGCATCTCCTTCCATGGGCTTGGAAATTTTAGGAAGAAGATTTCCTTTGCATTCGTTTCATCAACTTTTGACTGATGTTGGTAGATCGTAAAGAGTTGTAGGAACTTATTGAGCGCCTTTTGATCCAAGACGGCCAGTCTTAGATTATAAAGTGCCAATAGATACTTTCTTCTCTTCTCTTTATCGAATCCTTCATAATATCCTTCGCCGATGAAATGATCTTTGAATAAGACACTCATCCTTCGGATAATCTCAGAGTAGGATTCCTCAACGAAGCATTGATTCTTCACTTCAAGGTGGAATCCTTCCCAGGCGATCTTCACCACGCCTGCAAGACTAGTTTCAAGAATTTTTACTAGTCCTTGTTTGTTGAGGTCGAGTGTTGCTGCTGCAATCCTCATTGATCCTCCTCATTCATCAATGATTGATTCACGATCTTTGAAGCTAACTTCATTGAGATCGAGCATCACTCAGTATGGATGGATGAGATCAAGAGTGGCCTTTCCAACCGGTGAATCTTGGATTCTTGGTTAACGCCTTCTTCTTGTTCTCTCCATTAGTACAGCTTCATCTGGTACTGTTGAAGTGTATGAAGGTCCCGCATGGAAATCAGGGGCTTCTCTCATGGCCTCTTCGGGTGGCGCTTGTTGATTTTGCGGCACCACTATGTGTGGAGGATTTTGTGCTTCCACCATTTGTTGTTGATTCATCTTGAGATCAACAACATTCATGTTAGCAAAAGATTTTGCTAGCTCTTGTAGATCATCAAGTCCGAGTCTTTCAAGGTGATTCATGATTTTCCCCCTTGAAACATTCGTACATTTCTTTCTACTTGAGGATCTTTGCCATTTTCCTTTACAGGTAAAGGATAATTTGGCCCTTCGGTGAATAGCATCTTGTTCCTTCTTTCTGAACGAGATCTGTTCTCCAATTGGCCTACTCGAACCTGAATATCTTTCAAGATGGTTATGATTTCATCTTGTTGAGTAGATATTCAGTTTATCTCCTGGGGTACTCTATACAGACAGTTGCCGTATTTTTGCACCGTCTTTTGGATCTCTCTTAAATCAACCGAGATTTTTGAATTATCTGGGTTGATTTCTTGGAAAACTGGAGTGAACTCCCTTCTTTCTTGGTTTATTCGAAATGGGTAGGATGACCCATTTCCCTCCGCATTTCCACATTCCTTTAAGTGAATGGCCTACTCGGAGTAGATCTTGGAATCTACTCATCATGACGATAATCCGTAAACTTTCGTTTACAGATACAGGACCATGGGTCCTTTCGTCTAGCTTGTCAGCCCAAAAAAGAAATTTTTCTTGGTGCTTACTCGTAGTAATCTCCAATTTTTGGAGAAAATACCTGTAACAGAAGCATCTCGGACAATTGTCCGGATCCATATTTTCTTGGAGGTCTCCTCCGTTAGGATAAATACTTTTATGTAATAAATAAAATATAATTCCTTAATAGACCTAGGCTCTGATACCATTTTTGACGCGTCTAATAATGCCAAGATTTATCTCAAAACATGCAAATAAAATATCAACATATTCTAATTTTAATAAGTAATATGCTCAAAAATTTTCATAAAAATCCGGTCGGTACATATTCAAAACCCGATCGGTTTTGGTCTCAAAACCCGGTCACTATTCATCGACCAGATTTTGATTTAATATGAAAATCTTCCTTCTTTTAATATTTTATTACCATCTTAAAATATTTTGAGCATCTTATTAATTGAAATCATTTTGAAATACTAATTATTAATTAACCATATATGTAATAGAGAAATTTGTTTTTTAAATAAGCATTTTGAATAGATAAGCGTGGGTAAAATAGTCTTTTTGGGCACTTTTCATAAACTTTTACAAAAGAGGGCACTTCTCATTTTAGTGTTGAGAAGAGGGCATTTTTCATAAATAACCCTTATATTTATATATACATAAAACCTGTTTGTTTTAGAATTATACTAACAAATGTAAAAATATAAAAATATGGTCAATCAAGACTCCAATGAAATAATCATTTTAATAAATTAAAATATAGATATATTTATTTAAAAAATAATATTTGTTAAATGAATGATAGAAAAAAAATAGAAAATCATCTAATTTTTTCATTTATATAAAATTAATGTTTAAAATGAATTAAATCTAATAAAAATATTTTTTTTATCTTAAAAATTATAAAGTTAATTAAAAATAATAATTTGTTAATGAAATCATAACTAATAATTTATTAAAATGAATAATTAAAATTATTTTTTATTCTGTATTATATGAACTAAGCCTGTCGTAAATATTTATAGAATTTGTGGAATGTCATTCACAAATTTAATTATATAAAATTTTATAAAGTCAATTAATATTGTTAGCACACAGAAAATTTTTGATGTTTTACTTAATTATTTATTTTATTCTCTGAATTGATCAAAACTATTTTCTTAGCCTTATACCTAACAATATTGAGAATGCATGTGAACTATTATAAAAATAATAAGTTGTTATGTATATAAATATAATATGATAAGATTTGTGTGGGTATTCTATGCTTAAAATTTACGATTTAATGATTTATATTTTAATAGATAAAAATTTAACATTTACATTGTTATGTTTAATATTTATAATATAATGATCTATATTTTAAAAAAATAAAAATGCAATATTTATATTAATATGTATAAAATGACACACCATACTTATAAAATTAATTAATAGTAGAATAAAATGAATATGAGTACATTTTATTGCTATATTATATAATTAAAATGACATATGATAATTGAAATGACACATAGGATGTATTTAAGTATTTCAAAAAAAATTTATTGACACATATGAGCCAACTCATCCAAATTAAGATCATCATAAATTTTGGGGAAAATTATAACAATTTAAAAGGTGGTGTATTTTAAAGCTAAATTGAAAACTCATGTTATATTTGCAACTAAATGAAAAGATCATGATTTTTAAGGCCATTATCCTTTTTTTATATAATGATTCGTTGTCCGCTATTTTGAATTAACTAATGAGATAATTAATTTTCATATATAATATTGATTATATGCCAAGGTTTGTCACTAATTATTTAAAAGACAATTATTTACATAACATTGTTTACATAACATTGTTTACAATTAATTATTGTAATAAATCACTTTGAATAAAACTAAAAACCTATTTAATTTCTAAATTTCTTTAATACTAATAAATTCTTTTGGCCACACAGACGGGTCGATCTCTTATTTAACTTAATTACAATGATTTATTAAAATTTATTTAATTATTTAATTGCTAAATTTCTTTAATACTAATAAATTCTTTTGGCCACACAGACGGGTCGATCTCTTATTTAACTTAATTACAATGATTTATTAAAATTTATTTAATAAAATAATTAGATGATTATTCATATAATACAAATTTAAATAAATTCAAATTGACTAGGCAATAATTTATTTATTTAATACTACCCTCCGTCCCACCAATAACGACCCATTTGTAAAGTAGATGAGTGTATTATTTTAATCAAATGGGTCGTTATTGGTGGGACGGAGGTAGTACTTATTAGTAATGATTTTTTGATAACTATTTGAATCTACGTACCATGATCTATATTATTATTTTCTGATTCATTTATAAATTATTTTAACTTTAATAATAAAATATATTACAAATTTATTGTGATTTATGAAAATATATTATTTTAAAAATTAAAAATTATAATATAAAATAATCTCAATCAAGAGCGTAAAAATGAAGAAGGTAATGTGGAGCTATTATTTAATTGGTTTGATCCTTATGTTTTTTTTGATTGGAAAAATATGATAGCATTAGATTAAATTATCTTATCAAATTATGTGTTAGGTAGCAAATGTGATCAATATATCGATCCGCTATTAAACATAAGGCTCGTGCCAAAATCACTATTTTTCTCTATATTTTAATCATAAAGAAATGTGAAATTAAAATATTATTTATGCCCATACAAATTTAATTTTATCATGTTATGTACCAAACATGCCCTATATATCATTATCGTCATCTCCACATTCAAAGTCGACATAAATGAAAATAAGAGGTTGAAAATTAATTGTATATACAAGAAGTAGATAAGACTTTTCATGTATGTGGCAAGAAGTAGAGCATCAAACACATTTGAAGAGGACAAGAATTACATACATACATACATTCTAGTACATAAACTAAAGGATGGAGATGGGATGGATGAGGGCAGATCTGCTACACCCACCCATTTAGACACAAAATGGCTTCGCTTTCTCCGTAGTCACCCTCGCTATGACCCCACTATCACTGATCCATACTGAATTAGAGGTGGTCTTCAACCATTCAATCTTGAAGAGCTCTCTGACGAAGAAGATGAGGCATGTTCTAGCGAGCACGCTGGCGGCTCAGAGGGAGCGGAACGTTTTGAGACTCAGTCCAACTCCGAGATTGGTTCTCTCATTCTCTCTATCGTACAACCCTGCAAACTTCAATTATGTTTAGCCCCACATTTTGACAAATATCTCCAATGCCTCCAAAAAGCTACCCATTTCTTTGAGGTGGTTGAGGCATTCTATCAACAATTCAAATGGAACTTCTAGGCTTATTGGGAGCTGATCTGACCTTCTTAATGCATCTTTTTCCATGTGAGGAATTTTATAGCAGTTATGTCCCTTGAATCTCATTCTCTCTATCGTACAACCCTGCAAACTTAGAAAAACATTGTTTAGTTTCACATGTGATGATTTATTAAAGGATGTTGACACTGCATTTAGAAGTTCATCCATGGTTTTGCATGCTGTCTCAACTTGTAATGATTGGATGACCCTAAACCATCCTAAATCATTCACATTCGTGTCCGGGGAGTTTGACGGCTGTTGTATCAGCTTCATGTTGAAGCCTGATTGCATTGATGCTGCCCTCCATTCAGGATCACTATCCAAAATATGCGGCCTTACATTATCTTGTTGGATCATAATGTTTTTGTTTTCTCCTTCTGGCCATTTTGCTATAATTGCTGGTACAATATGTTTCACATTTATTGCTTAGTTGTTGTGCATTCATGTGAACTTAAATGTAGGTAAGTGCATTTATGTGAACTGATATGAACAAATATGAACTGATAAGAACTGATACGCATTAAATGGGTAGAGAAAAAGATTGCTGGATCTGTGATGATGAGAAATTGAAGTTCATTCTGAGATCATTTACATTAACAATAACCTGAGAAACATAAATGATGCTCTACTCTATGGCTTCTACCTCATTGATTAAGCATGCTTTAATAACTTGCTTTGTGATTGATTTGATGGGTTTAGTCTCCAATGTGTCTGTTGGCCTGTTTCTGTTGTTCCTTTTTGCTGGTTCTTGTGTTGTGAATGGAAAAATTCCAGTTTTTCCACCAAATATGACTTCCCCATTATCTACAAACAATGGCCTGCTTACAGCACACATGAACATGATTTTTCCAATGAATTTCTTACTCTTGCATGTCCTATGTGGCTCGGGTTCATCCGGGGTTAAGTAAAACCTGTGTGAACCTCTCGTTATATAAAACCATTTTTCATCGATATGCATCGTATCATGCATATTCTTAAACTTGATTTTATTGTGAATCATATCTAACTCTAAGGCTTTGAGAGAGAATCTCAACCTTAACAGTTTGTTAGGGGCTGTGAGATCCAGTTTTATGGCTGAGGTATGTGACCTAATTCTGCCACCAAGCACCCACCTCCCAACTGTACTCTTACTTATTCCTAGACCAATGACTAACCTTCTAATTGAGCTTCTTTTTGTGTATTCCAAGCTCGACAGTAAGGTGATATCCAAAGAAACCTCTTTTCTTCTTTGGTAATTGATCTTACCGCTCTTTAGATGAATCATCTCACTATTTGCTTGCTATTTTTTTGCAGCTTCCCACAACCGAGTAACAATCTGCCGAGAGATGCCGAACTTCAGTTGAGCTTCTTTCAATTTCCTCGTGGTGGTTTGCCGTCGATGCATCCTTGAAGTATAAATTGGACAACTTGATTTCTCTCTGTAGTTGATAGATCTTTCCTTCTTATTTTGTCTTCCAATAATTTAAGTGTGTTTAGAGCAACTATAAGAAGAGCTGGCAAAAACGGCCCGAACCCATAGGCCCGCCCAAAAGCCCAAGGTTTGGGCGGGTTTGGGCTTGGGAAAAGAAGGTCCCAAAAAAACAGGCTTAAAAAGCCCGACCCAAAATAGCCTTAAGCCCGATGGACTTTGGGCTAAAAAGCTCGCCTGATAATATATGATAAAATACTATTTTTTATAATTTTTATTTAATTTAAATATCATTGTAATATTTATATTTTTTATAACTTTGATAGAAAATGAATAAAAGACTTTTGAAGTTTTAATTGTTTATTTTAGGATTGTTATGTAATTTAAATTATGATCTTGTGATTTTTATATTTTATATTTTTTAATTATTTATTCATAATTTTATTAATATTTAAAGATATTAATTGTATAGTTTAATTTTACGTTGTAAATATCATTTTTTTTAAATAATCTTTTTATAAATAAATTGACTTTGGGCCCGTCCAGGAAAAAGCCCGCCCACCCAGGATTGAGTTGGGCCTTACATTTTGAAACCCGAAAATATTTGGGCGGCCCTCATAATTATTGAAAGCCCGATGGGCCGGGTCGGACCAGCTACTTTTGCCACCTCTAACTGTAAGTGGGAATTTATAGAGCTTTAGAATTTTTATTTTTTGAACTTCAATGTGGCACCTAATTTTTGCTGAAAAATGTATTATGGCGCCTAATTTTAGATAGATTACATAATGGAAAATGTTTGGTTTTCACTTGTTTATTGGTTAAGCGTTCCTTCTTTTTTACTGAATCATTCCTAATTTTCGCAGACAATATTAATATTTAATTAAATAAAAAATTAATTTACTAAGAAAATTAAATTAAATTAAATTAATGATAACATTATAAAAAAATCAATAAATAAAAATATATAAAATGAAAAAAAGATGAATCAACTCTATTACGCACTTTAACCCTTAAATACACTCTTCTTATTTTCTGCGGAAAAAAAGTGACTCAAGTTAACAAAGGGATAAAAAGAAAAGCAAATCACTGCTAATCGTCCGTATATATAAAGCAGAAACGAGGGTTTATAACATCGCTGCCGCTGTGCACATAACTTGACTCCTCCGTTGCAAGCCCTAGAAGAACAGATCTCTCAGTAGCCGTCGAAGATCCAACCATGGTTTGCACCTCTCTCTCTATCTCATTCAGTTTTAATACTAACCGTTGGAAAACTTATTGACTCGCTAAATATACTGTTGAATTTGCAGCCGTCGCACAAGAGCTTCATGATAAAGAAGAAGCTGGCTAAGAAGCAGCGGCAGAACAGACCTATCCCCTATTGGATCCGCATGCGTACCGATAATACCATCCGCTACAACGCCAAGCGCCGCCATTGGCGCCGCACCAAGCTCGGCTTCTAAAAGCGGTCGTCCTCAATTTGTACCTTTCGATTACCTCAGTTTTTGTTTCACTTAGGAACCGCGACTTGTTTTTGCTGAATTATATAATCAATGTAACGATGATATTTTTTATGTATGGACTTTTTTTTGGTTCTATGAATGCTATAGAAGGGTCCATTTAGAATTAGGTCTTTTCTAAATACAAATTTGTTTCGGTGTTTTAGTGGGTTCATTGTTGTGACACTGTTTATGGTGCTTTGGTGGTGTTATGCTTGATGGATTAGGTATAGGAGGTTTTTGTAGTTGAAGAATGGATTTTTTTTCCTACTAGAATGCGGTCTCTATGAATGATTGTTAAAGCTGTTCTTTATGTTGCTTCCAGCTGTTGAGTGCGCTTTTCCTCCATATCTCTCTTTTATGTTATTTGATTCAAGAAATGATTTTGTTAATACTTCGAGTGCTAGAGTAACTGTTAAGATGGTTTTTTCTGCTGCTTTTCAAGTAGGCTTGGTGCATTTCTACACCTTTTATTAACAGAAGTCTCTGCCAAATATTGCTGGTTATTGGTGTTTCTTAAAAAAGGTTGCTTCTTGGTAAGTTTTGACAGTCTTTTGTTTTTTGGAAAGCGAGGAGGTTTGATTTAAAGTTGGAGACTTTAATTTATTGTTAACGCAATTGAACTAAATTAGCTTCATGTGAAGGAATTGCTTATAGTTTGAGGTCTCATGAAAGATAAGTTAGTATCTTCATTTTCCAAGGTACTAATCCTAAAAATAATGGTGGCATCTAGTCTACGCATTTGCAGTTTATATTGATCAAAATCATACTTGTTGTGTGGGGCTTATGTAGAGAGGTTTGTAGTTTGTACTGCCAATTGTTGCTCTGTTTGCTGGCTTTATGATTTCTTCTGGTTTTATTTTAGTGCTATAACTATTCTTACTTTTCTTAGTCTGCTGTCTTCATATCAATGAAATCTGCAAATTATCATCTTACATTGTTAATCTGTTAAGTCGCTTACCTTTTGATGCGACTTGACATTCAAATGTAAGTTTAGGGTGCTTTTGTTTGTTAGATGAAGCAAGGTATTACTAATAATCCTGTCTCATCTTGTTGTTTGGTATGTTATATGAGCTGTCCTAAATCCTAATAGTCTGGGATAACATAAAAGCCCGGTTCTATTATACTATTGTAGTTAGTAGAATTATCCAGTTCCGTCCTTGCGATTATAATTGACTAGTTCGAACAATAGACTACATTCTTCCCACATTACCTGTCACTTTAAATTCCCTCACTCCCCAAAAAGCTTTCAACATGTTTGATGCTGGAAGCATGAGTGATGGAGAAGGTGGTGATTGAAGATTCTCACTCCAAAAATTTGCCCTCTTCTTTGCCCTTTCCTCAGCATGACCTCAGAGTTATTGATAATTGATAATCTACTTCCTATTTTCTCTTGCTATTGTCCTCTGCATTGCTAATTCTTGGTGATTTGAATTTGAAGTCTTCTATAATGTTTAGGAGTCATTTAATTTGAAAGATTAATTTATCAAGGGATAAAAATTGCAATATGAATTTTTTTTTTCTTTTATTAATAATCCATCATTTTTTACATCTTCTTAGTAAGTACACCTCTTCTTATACTTAAATCACTCAAATATGAGATGTAAGAAAGGAGGGGTTGTAGATAGAAAGAGAGATTTAAAGATGTTATCTTTTTTATTTTTTATTTTTTTATTATATAAAAAAGATGTTATCTTATTAATCTTATCTATCAAATCAAACTACTCCTTAATGTTTTATATGGAAAGATAAAAGGTAAGAAGAATAGAGCTACAATTAAGTAACTGAAATTTAGCTTGTTGCTTTTGTTGGCTTGGTTAGGTTATCGAATGTAGTGTTTCTTTAAAATGAGAGGCGGTAATATGATTGCAGGTGACTAATGCTGTAATTCAGAATTTGCAGTTCATCATACTTTTCGAAATCTTCAGTCCCCGCTGCTGTCGAGCCTCGTAGGTTGACTTAGAAGAATTAAACTTGTTTCATCCTGCAAATAGTTCTGAAGTTTCGTCAATTGAGTTTTCTTCTTGCTACCCTATGAAAGAACAATACATGTTTTTATCCATCAAATCAAACTACAAGCTTGAGATTATTTACCCTAACTAGTTCTATCTCAAGAACCAAACACTACTTTAATGTATATTAATTCGACTTTCTTGATGGTTGATATGGGTATGAAAACTCACATGTACTACTTGTTCGTTGTGATTCTTTCTTTTCTGTGTGATGAGTACTGGAGAATGTTGGCATGGTTGCTTAGAAGCAAGATATATCTGTTGTTACATTGCATTCATTTATTGTGTTTATGTCACTGTCTGGAACTTGACTTGGCTATCAACAAGGGAAACCTCGTTAAAGTTCATACTCCTTTTCATCTGTTAAATTTCAAAAGCACAAATGACAGCCTCCTCTCACTTCATACTACATATTTTTCTGTCGTCATTTGGAGTATCTCGGAAACTGGATAACATACAAAGGTATCTAAGTCATGATATCTCATCTAATATTAATTACTCTAGTTACTATAGGGTAATATATTGTGGGCTTTCTTCTGTTTTTTTGTTTAAGGTTCCTAAAATTATTCGATTCACATTTTTCTCGATTAACCATTGTAATCTTACTTAGTTATTAAGTGTTTTGAGTACAATTTTATTTCTGCTACGATCTTTACTATCAGTAAATTGCTTAGCACCAGCATGATAGCATCTATACGGGTAAAATACATTCTGCATGGGTTTCATGCAATGTCATTTCACACTTAGATACGTGAGAAGATATATAGATCCACATAAGAGATTGCCATTAGATAGTAGATACAAATTACAATGCATGTCAAAAGAAAATGTTTGAATCCTAAGCTGCTTTGTTTCCAGAATTCTAATTATGCCATCTATTGAGATGGATAATAATTTATACCAAGGAAAGATAATTACTAAATAATCTTACAATTCTCAATATCAAAATCAAAAATGACAGCCAAATTATGTGCAACAGCAGCATCTCCGACGCCATTTAAAACTCAGGACGCCTAAACTGTGTAATGCAATGTTACGATGATGTCCACGGTAGTGAATCAAACAAAACACTATTTAGAAGTAGCGCATGAATAATAACTCAAGAAATTCTCGATATTTCGACCAAGTGCTTATGCAGGGCTTGAGGCTTTGAGAAAAATGGCGAGTGATCTGCACCTTTTAGACAGAAGACTCGCTCAGGCGGGGTTTTGTTTATCATGCTTTCCTGTACAACAATAGGGATTGCATTGTCTTCCAGTGTTTCAATGTAGAACCTTCTCACAGACCCGTGGTTCGTTTCAGAAAGATAGAGCTTCTCAAGAACCGGAGAGAAGGGAATCGGCCTCATCGAGACAGATGCCAATGCAACATCCTGCGAAAGGAATTTGAATTAGGAATTAGCAAGAGATCACACAAACAGTTCTGCTATCTTTATAGGAAAAAGAATTAATCGAAAATTATAAAAGAGTGGATTTTTACCAAATTAGTTTTGCCGAATATATAATACTATTACTATTTTAGGGGCAACAAATTTAACTATTCTATAATTATTAAGTAGAATTGTCATATTACAACTTAGTTTAGTCCAATAAATATATCATGTTAATGTTTGTCTACTTTTAATATAAATCATATATATCTATAACTTTCAATTGTGCAACGAAACTAAAGATTATTGCCAAAGCACATCAGCTTCGAATTTTACATAAAATGAATTCACTTTTAGGTAGTAATGGAATGCAATACCTTAGTAGGACTCTGGTTAAATAGCAAGTCCCTCAAGATAGTCTTGTCAAATTCGATAGCAGTTGGAGGTAGATCATTCCCGTTAGCATAAAGAAAAACTTGAGCTTGTCGCATCAACTCATTTGACTCAACCTGAAATTACAATCACATTCGTTCCATCAGAGTACATACATCGAGCAATCTACTTCAATGAATATTAGACCAAACCAAAACAATAAAACATCATAGCGATTCTCTATGATCACTTTTCCTCACCATCCTAAAAGTTACCAAGTGGACATGAGGATAAAACTTCACCCAATAAAACTAGGTCTTAAATCTCCAAACTAATATCTTGGATGATACAACCCATGTCTTGTATGACTGAGACAAGAGACAACTCATCAAGCTTTGTAGTGTTACCTCACTTTTAGGACTCATTTTGATGTTTAGGTAAACATCATTTTCCTTTATGAGGAAGCAAAGAATCAACACCAGAAGCCAAAAGAAATTGACACTATAATCTATAATAGTACCTTCATCGCGTTAAGACTACAATTTTTTTGTAATTTCGATTTGTCCTATAAGAGTATAACCAACCCATTTTAAGATATGACTCCCACATTAAATCCTTTACTTTTCTTCCTCTTTATCACAAATAATGTGGAACTCCTTATTCCCTTAAACACATTCACCTAACATTTACTCATTATTCTAAACAACGTGAGCACCTTTCTCAACTCAAACACACCCACTTAACATTTTGTTAAAACCCGTGTGACCCCAACATCATACTCTTATGTAATGGAAGGAGCATTTTCTTCAAAAGCTTGCATAACAGAGGCAGATATTTTTTCAAAAAAATATAGTTAGCACAACCATTTGTAAGCCAGTAAGCTGTAAAACAAACCTTATCCGAGAATATATCAAGGGCACTTTGCCCACTTGTCAACATAGCTGCAGCAAGAAAAACAGCTTTTGACACTTTAGCAGGAAAGAGCTCCATAATATATGATATGCATGTACCACCAAAATCATGACCAACTAAAATTACCTGCATGCGTCAAGCACTTTAATGAGAACAAAAAAAGATATCAATTTACATGAGAATATTAATTAAAATGGACTTGTATATATATAGTTACTTGTATGTATGGGTGATTGAAAATTTTCAAATTTGAGCAAATTCTTTAGTACATGGAAGTGCTATAAGAAATTTAGAATTGAGGCAAACGCAAAAAATATATATATTTGGTACTCAAACGGTAACATAACTGTTTTAATTTCCTTAATAATGCAAACCAATGTTTGCACACTTAAAAGGGAAGTTGGAAGCTACAAAAATCTGAATGGACATTACTATTAAAAAATATTATCTCCAAAGCCCCAAGTGCTCAAAATGAAACAATTAATTGATCGGGAATATGAGTTAGTTAAATTTGAAAAATATAAACTTGGCACTTCATCTAGAAAGTCATATGCATTTGCCTTTTTACTACCAATAGTTTTCAAGAAATTTCATATAAAATTCTCAAGATAGCTAGTTTGTATGCAACACAACAACATTAAAGGTTCTAGAATAATAACCTTCTCCTCTTCAGTGAGTTTCTCCATAAAATCTTTTAGAGGCTTCACATATTGGGAAAGACTCTTAATATTGTTTGTATCAAATGAATGAATGCCAGAACCAGTCAGATCGATTGCTGTCACTTTGTATCCAGCTTCTTCTAATAGCGCAATAGTTTTATACCAACACCATGCACCAAAACCACCTCCGTGAACAAGTACAAAATGGCTAGTCTCTAAGTCGTCAAGTTTGATATCCTATCAGTTGAGAAACAAATTAAATGACAACTTAGAGGAGCAGAACAAGCAAGTAGATAAATAAAATCAATTAGAGCAAACTTGAAAGAATAGAAATTGAAGCTTACCTACCTTGTTAACTGAAAAAAAAAAATGAATATAAATATAGAGTTTAGTTCTTACTGATGTCAGTTAATTCTCATTTTAAGTTTTCAGCCATTAATGATAAAAATAAGAGAGATATACAAATTCAATCTCAATAATAAATTCAAACCAAACAAAGGATTTGGTTATGGTGAAAAATAGCAATCATAAGTGAAAAACAACTCAAAAAATCTCATTAATTACAAAAACAACAACAATAATAATCATACAAATTAACCATGAATTACCCAATGACACCACACACAAATAATATGCTAATAAACCGAATTTATTTCTTAATTACCTGATTAACAAGCTGATGAGGCTGAAGCAGAGGATCAGTAAGCGAACGCGCTCTTGAACTCGAGCTCCGAGGCAAAGATTGATTCCTCCTTGAGTTCCCGTTCGGATACCTCAACGATGCCGACCTATCGAACGGCGCTGTTCCGCCCCTGTCCTGCAGCTGCTGCTGGAACAGAATCGCCGCTGCCAATGCCCGTTCGTGAATCAGATTCTCCTCCTTCCTGGACGATCGAATCCTCGCCCACCGATTGCTTCCGAAGCCGCTTTCCGCCGCTGCAGGATTGGTTACTCGCCTTGAGCCTCTTCGCTTGGGCGGCGATCTGTCGGCGCGCGAAAAGCACGTCCCCATACCTCAATCGCTACCTGGGAATTAGATGGCTGTTTCCTAGTGGATAAAAGCATGCAAGTGGATATGTAATGAATGTGTATAGTGTTGTAGAAATGTAGGCGTGTATGAGCGCGAATCTATGGAAGATAGTGGGAAACTGAATTGGCACTTTGATGAATGAGGATGGTGACGAAAGAGGAAAGTAAAGCTGCTCTTACATAAAAAGAGAGTTTAAGAGGGGCGGTGTTAGACCTTGTTTATAACGACGCTACACAACCTTCACGACCCAATCATTTAAATAAAATATTAATTTCTCTCTTTTCCACCTATACAACCCACAATATAACCCATTTCCACAACCTTCATACTTTATCTATGACACCAACTCTAAAATTTTTATCTTTTATTTTCATTTATCGTATATTATATATACATTATATTTAAAATAAATAATTATATTATAATTATATTTTGGGAGCCAAGATAATTTTCATAATTTTGATAATTATGAGAATCTGGGTAATTATCAGAATTTGGATAATTTTGGGAATTTGAATAATTTTGGGAATTTGGATAAACTTGGGAATTTGGATAACCTTGAGAATTTGGAAAATTATTTGGATTCATGATTTGGGTAATGAAATAAAATTGAAATGTTGAGAAATATGTGTGAAAATAGATGAAAATTGGTTGTGCTTCAAAAAATATGAAGATGGTACTCTATTTATAGAGAATTTAAAATCATGAATTTTCATATATTTTGTATATTTTTTGATTAATATTATTTAAATTAATTAGTAAATATAAATTAAAACTAATATAATTGGGTTAAATATGGTGCCAAGTGGCACCATATTATTGGATAACCCATTAGGAAAGAGGGGTTGGCTAGCCGAGCGTTTCTTGGAGTGTCATGAGCATTTTTTGGTTTTTGATTTAATTTTGTGACATGAGTGTTTTGTCTTTTTGTTATGACACCCAAGAGGGTGTCATGAATAAACTTAGTCTTAGGGGTTAAGAACGTGACTATCACTAGCTATTTTATTTGCATATAGGTCCTACTGGTTTCTAGTATTTCAATTTTGAGCCAAAATGAGAATTCTTTATTTGACTGTAATAAAATGGAGAAGTTGCATATGGGGTTGTGAGGTGAAAACGGATTATGTGTGCGATTATGGTATATTGATCAAGCCATACACTGTTGATTCATTTAGGCAGATCTTTAGCAACGAATAGTTGGAAAAACTTTGGTATGCAACAGATGCATCGATGGTTTGTAACTCCAACATGTCGATCGATATGTCTTCAAGTTTTCAAGAATGATATCGAGTCTCAATATACAATAGAGATGATCTTATAGATCAAATCGATCAAGTCGATATGTCTTTACATTTGTATTTCAAAAACGTCATCAAAACTTATTTTGAATATTCCCAACAGTACGTGTGGTTAAATTATCTTATTCGAGTCTTTAAATTTAATATTACATTTAAAAAAAGGGAAAGATATGTAATAAAGAAAATCAAATTATTTTGCATAGTCGAATGATACGTAAAATTATCCCTTTGTATTAAAGCTGAAGGTTTTCTTGAATAATGGACTTTATTTGTTTTGTTTTTATTTTTATTATTGGTGGAATGAGTTTGGATAATTTTTAATAGACTTATATGACCTATATGTTGTTTCCTTATACTTAATATTTCAGTATTATTTTTATTCTATTTAAATATAATCATTATTAGAACATATCATAATAAATAAAAGTAAAGTAATTATATACAAATTAATAATAATAAAATAACTTTGAAGAAATTAATTAACTAACAAGATGAAGGGAAAGCCACGACAAATTAATTAAAGTAGATAGAAATGATGGTTGCTATTTGTCATGCCAAAATCAAAATTAGCATGATTAGCATGACATAAGGTAATACATATTCTGAAATAGGGGCAATTAAAATACTCAGTTACTTAAAATTACATGCAAGAAATGCTCGCCATTTTAAAAACATGTAACAAATACTCAAAATTACGATAATAACCCCAAAAGTAACAAATAAACCTCATCCTCCTCTGCGCTCACCTCCCTCTCTCCCTCTCTGCGCTCACCTCCCTCCCTCTCTGCGCTATCCCTCTCTGCGCTCGCCCCCCTCACCGGCTCACTCCCCATATTCTTGATTTCTAAATTCAAAAATGACTTCAAATTCTCCTCCACAGGTTAGTTATATTTTTAAATTTTTAATAACATTATTGGTATGTTGTATTGTAATTAGGGTTTTAAATTGGGAATTGAGTGAGATGGGTTTAAATTGTAAATTAGTGTTTGGAATGGTTGAATTGATGCATGAATTGAATGAAAATAATTGAATTGGAGCGAAAATAGGAAGAAAAAATGGAGTTGATGGGTTGGGAAAGAGGCTGTGGAGCCTGCGACGACGCCGCCTGCGCCCGGTGCCTGCGCTGGTGCCTGCGCTGGTGCCTGCGCTGGTGCCGCGCTGGTGCTGCGGGCGTTGCGCCGGTGCTCGCGGCTGGTGCTCGCCTTGAGCGCTCCCGCTAGAGCTCGGTGCGGTGCTTGCACCGAGCTTGCACTCTAATTTATTTAATTATTTGATTATTAAATTAATTAATTGATTGTTAAATTAATTTCATGTTTATTGGATGTTATATTATTTATTCTGACAATGGATTCTAATATTATTTATTTAATTCCATGCTTATAGAATACTTAGGAATTCTCTTATAGAAGAATTGTTATATTATTTATTTAATTTGATGGTTATTGTATGTTATTGGTTTTGAAAGATGAATTGTTATATTATTTATTTAATTTGATGTTTATTGTGTGTTATTGGTTTGTTAATATTGTTGTATAAGATAATTATTTAATTGCATAAATAACAATTTATAAATAAATATTGGTATCAATTGATATTCTTTTATTGTTTTTAATAGGTATCTATTCCGTATAGAAGACCTAACTCGTTAAATAAGACCGCATCAATCAGCACCTATTATAAGATCAATACAATAAAGAAGATTAAGAGTACACTTATGTCAATCGGTGGTGATGAATTAGTTCAGAGATTTATAGGGGGTCCTTTTGGACATTTGATTTCATGGAATCCGGGTCAAATGTCGGGACACACGTTTCATGGTATTATATCCCGAGCAATTAGTGAACCAAATGGATTATGGTTTCATATATGCGGGGAAAATATAGAGTTCACTTATCAGGATTATGCTCTTATTAGTGGATTGAGATTTGGGTCATCTAATTTTGATACTTCAGCATCATACGATCCGAGTGGTGTTCCTGTATATATGTCATTCTGTAATGGTGTGCATATAAGGGGTGATGTATTACTTAGACGATTTTCAGATACAGAACACCCCATTTCAGATCCCGATGGCGATGGATACATCCGTGTCGCTAATATTTTAATGGCTTATATTGTTCTGTTTGGATTGGACACGACGAAGTATATTCCGCCTTGGATGTGGATCTTGGTTGATGATTTGGAGGCATGGAGTGCCTTTCCATGGGGCGCGTTCACCTATAAAATCCTTACAAACTACGTATCCAAAACACAAGATACGCTCTCATATCATTTCTACGGACCTGCATGGATTTTGATGATTTGGGGCCTCGAGGTGGTTCCTTCTTTGGGAAACATAGCTGGGAGATTATCGAGGACCGGATCATATCCAAGATGTTTGAGATGGACTTTCAAGACAAGACCACAATGTTCACAAGCTTTTAAGAGTATCGATGAAATATTTGAGCAAGAGGTAATATTACAATCAATTATTTGTTTTTAATCAATTAATGTTTTTTTATATTATTTAACTAAATATTAATCTTTTTGAAATAATTTTAGGGTGTGGAAATCCACAACATATATCCTGACGAGACGGAACTCACCTTGTCATATTTGAGATCATTAGATTGCGAGCACCCTCTTGGTGTTATGTACGTACCTCCCACCGCTCTGGTGACAAGAGGTGAACAAGTTTCATCAGATCAAGTAAATATACATCGTGGGAGGAGGAGCACGAGTCACACCGAGGCACAAGAGGTGCATGATGCAGATGTTTCTGATCATAGACAGCAACCTCGTCGACGCCGTGATACTGGGAAGAGGCCTAGAGCACCACCGACCCATGCATCATCTAGCAGCAGTGAAGAGCGACTCTATACTTTAACCGACCGTGATCGTGTCCTTTTGAACGAGATTGATAAAAAAATACATGCTTCTGAGACTCGAATTTTAACAAAGGTGAAGAAGTGGATCAATGATTTAGCTGATACATTTCGGTGTTCCGGATCACGACACATTCCACCCGTCGTCGACACACGCCGACTTAGTCCGCCTATCTCTGATCAAAATCCTGCGCCACTTCACGAGACATCAGTACAGGTATAATATATATACATACATATATATATATATATTATTTATACTCGAATTATTAATTGTGTTTAAATTTTTTTGTTTGTTTGTAGACTACTGGTCCCGGATATATGCCATCTCCCGCGACTACTGGTTTTGCCCAAGTTATTATAAAATTATTTGTTAATATTTTTATTACTTTTATTATAATATTTTTTATTAATGTGCTTATTTGAAATATTTGTATTTGTCAGTTTGCGGGTCGTCATTCTACATCTGAGCTCAATATTAGTACTCAATTTGTCACGACTCGCGATCCCCAACGGTATTCAACGTCTTCACATGGAATGTATCAAGGGGGTGAAACAACGACAAGTGTGTTTGATTGGTATCAATTGGTAAGAATATATTTCATTGCAAAGTAATATTATATTATTTCACCTATTTATCTAATTATTAATTTTTACATAGCTAAATGAAAATACTCGCGCTGCACTGGATACACCGTATGATGTACCACCTAGCATTCCGGATGATCTTTTACATAGCAATTATTCACCGTCTGATGTACCACCTAGCATTCCGGATGATCTTTTAGCTAGATATATGGAATTTAGAGGTCTTAGCAAAACCACAAAAGTGAAATTTGCATTTAGTGGATACGTGGTGGACGGGGCAGATTTTGAGAGAATCGAAGACATGACGGAGCCTATTGATTATTGGGTATTTATTTATTTTAGTTATATTTATATTTAAATTATTTATATTTAATTTTAGTTATATTTAATTCATATGATATGAAATTACTATAATTTATAGGTCATTGATATATACATGAGAAAGTTGAGTATTAGGTTGGCCAATCGTGATCATGTATACCCTGAAATGAATGATTACAATACCATTATTCTTGGTACGGATGTTATGGTAAGTGATTTATTTATATAAATCACATATTGATTTACTTATTATAATTTTATATTTAATATTTAATTAAAATTTGTTTAAAATGCAGAGAGAAATTGCACATGCCTACACGAAGCTTCAAATGATAATGAAACATGCTAAACGCAATTCGAAAAAGGATTGGGAAACTGCAATCCGTGCTTGGGTCCCCGATTCTGAATCCTATTTTGGAAAATTAGCAAGTGAATCACACACTTCTTGGATTCAAGCTCTTCAGGTAACTATTTTTGTTTATTCTTCTTATTATTATTATTTATGTGATTTATTATTTATATATATATAATAATAATATGTGATTTGAATAGTAAGAGTTTTAATTTATTATATTTGATTTATTAAAATGCTTATTATTTTTCTAGGTTATCATGCCAATTCTTGCTCACGAACATTACATGTTAGCAATTATTGATTTGAGAACTTGGACTTTGGATTTGTATGATTCATTATATGTTCATGGCAAGAGTGAATTGCAAAGGGCGAGAAGTCAGACATTGATGCCGTTGTTAGATTTGTTTTGGCGATGTCTCGATTACGCTGGATATTGGCGTACAAATACTGTAAACATCCATCATTCTCAAAAGTCCTTGATATGGAAAGCTCCGGATGAAACAAGACAATTCAAACAAACAGATGACTCTAGTTGCGGACCCTTTCTATGCATGTCTGCGGAACGTGTCATTAGTGGATCTCCGTCAATTAGTTGGGGAAACTAAAATGTTCAAGAATTTAGAAAATCTCTTGCATGTTGGGTTTTTAGTTTTACTGTACCCGTATCAGATGACGCAAATGACAATGAAAATATGTAAATTTATATATTTTTTTTTGAATTTAATTTTAGTATTGATTTATAGTTTTTGAATTTAATTTTAGTATTGGAAACCGAAATTTATATATTTGTTTTTGAATTTAATTTTAGTATTGATTTATAGTTTTTGAATTTAATTTTAGTATTGGAAACCGAGAGCTTGAAAACGAAGAATAGAAATCATAAAGTTTGAATTGCATAATAGTAAAGTTCATCTCAAGAGAGTTCGTAGGCGCAAACGACTCGTAAATCGGAGTTAAAAAGAGGGATAACGGGCCGAAACAAGATCTCTGCGCGCCAGAAACACGAAGTTTGGGTCAGCGACCGCTGGCCCATGTGCCAGCCGAGCCAGCCTGCGCCAGGCATGCCTGCGCTGGGCCAGCTTGCGCCAGGGCCATGCCTGCGCCAGGGCCATGCCTGCGCTGGCCAGCCTGCGCCAGGCCCATGCCTGCGCCGAGGGCCATGCCTGCGCTGGCCAGCCTGCGCCGAGGGCCATGCCTGCGCCAGGGCCATGCCTGCGCTGGGCCAGCCTGCGCCAGCCATGCCTGCGCCGAGGCCAGCCTGCGCCAGGGCATGGCTGCGCCAGGGCATGCCTGCGCCAGGGCCATGCCTGCGCCGAACAAAGCAAAACAGAACAACAAAGGAAAACAGAACAAAACAAAATATATCCAAAACATAACATAACACAACATATTCCAGGAGGCAAAGCAAGAACATAAAATAACACAACATATTCTAGTAGCAAAAGCAAGAACATAAAATAACACAACATATTCTAGTAGCAAAAGCAAGAACATAACATAAGACAACATATTCTAATTAGACAACATATTCTAATTAATCTTCATGAAAAACATATTCTTCATCATCGGAAGCATTGGTACACCTCGTAATTGTATGCCCTTGCATTCCACAACGACCACATCGTCTAGGAGCTCGAATCCTATTTCCTCGTTGTTCATGTCTTGATCTTCGTCGACTCATTCTTGGACGTCCTGGGAGACGAATGAAGGGAGGAGGCAATACATCTCTACTAGAAATGAAATGTGGAACCACCCACTCATCTTTATGAGGTATTGGAAATATAGTACAATTATACGCCTGCAGTAATGTATCACGAGTATAGTAGTGCTCTACATAATTCGTAATAGATTGCCCACAATATCTACAAAAAAATTAAGTTAGTAAACATCTAATAAATTAAATAATACAAAAAGCATATTCATAAATGATCAAC
>JAPKLX010000003.1:6590760-6618252 GCA_026898415.1 Leonotis leonurus | reverse complement strand
TTTCTTCACCTCGTATTATTTCACCTCGAAAATTAAGATCGATCACTTGCCTATAGTTTTATTAACATTTTATTATTTATATAAGGGTTGTTGAATGCATTATAACTTATTTTATTGTGTAAACTAATTCGTCATCATGGATTTTAAAGTGACAAAATATAAAATAGTCAAATAAGATAGTGAAAGATAAATAGTAGCCACCAATATAACATTATATAAATTATAGTCATTTTTATTATAAATTGTCATAAATACTTTTATATATTTAACCAACGATGTTTTCATTTTTTAACATTTTGAGTATGAATACGCTTGCTAGGTATGATTCATACCCTTCATACATATGTACATATGTAGTAATATTTATACAATTCACGTATGAATGATATGAATCACTAAAATTATATCATTCATACACAATATATAAATATTATTTATTTGGATTTTTTTATTGGTGTAGTTTGATTTTATATTTTTGATAATTTGTTGTTAGTGGTGTGTTGATTATTGGCGTGGCTTCAATTTTGTTTTTAAAATAAATTTTGATGGTGATATTGATGGTGGTGAAATTTCTTTAATCAACGAATTTTTCGTTTTTTAGCATTTTGAGTATGAATCATACCTAGCAATCGGGATTCATAATCTTCATAAATATATAGTATTATTTATTCAAATTACATATGAATGGTATGAATCATTAAAATCATACCATTCATACATATATACGGGGATACAGCAGTGAAGTATTTAAAAATATATTTTTGTCCCAAAAATTAAAATATAACTAAATTTTATATACTATTATGTTGGTGGTTAATATTTATCTTTCACTTACTATATGACCATTCTTTATAATTAACTCATTTCCAAAATACCTTTATGATAGTATAAATTTAACATGCCCTTGTGATGTCCAAAGAGTTAGGAGTGTTGAACTTTTAGAAGGATGAGAATTTGGAATTTGAGAATTTTTTGGTTCTAATAGAATTTTAAACTTCGAATCTTGAATTTTTCGTGATCGAGATTGGAATCTAAACGTGAGTTTTGGTAATTTTTGGGATTTCGAAATGCCGAATACCAATCGAAACTTCAAATTTTTTGAAAAATTAATTTTAATTTTAATTATGAATTAAATATTATTTTCTAAAATTAAATTAAATCAAATTTTAAATATAAAATTTTAGAATATTTTTTTTATCCTATTCAAAAAATTTAGGATAATCTGAACTATTTAGAAAGTTTTCAATCAAGACTAAGATCATAAAATTTTGTTTTTTAACATCGGGATTTCGAAATGAATACATAATCATGTGTTAATTTTCATCCCTAATTATTAGATTATGAGACGAAAATATAATTATTTAAAAAAAAATTCAAACTATAATTAGGAAAAGAGTACCCCGATCAATTATTACTTAATTAAATATTTTAATATTACACTATACATTTAATATAACATACCATTCAACAAGAAAATATAAAGTAATGAAAAAAACTCTTATTTATTTGAACGTCTCATTAAACTTGACACAATTTCTAATATAGTAAAAGTTATTCTTTTAAAAAGGTGTAGATCCTACCATATTTATCACTCTCATACTATTTTATACATTTTTTTTAATAATCGTGTTCAAAAGTTTTATGTCATGCTTATTGGGAGAGAGGATTATTATATAATTTTTCTAGCTTTTCCAACTACCCTCTTAAAATGTCTGATCTTTCCACCTCTGTTTTTGACTTTTTTGGTTGCCAATTTGACTAGCTATTTCCCAATTTGATATACCATCTTTTTGTTCAACATGCATTCGGCAATTCAAATTCAAATACAATTAAACGTGAACTTACAAAATGTTTAAAATATTCAACTTGGATGATTACCAAAATTTAAAAATATAATTTACTAATCATAGCATTTCTGGAACGATACACACGTCTATAGTCGAATAATAGATGAACCAAATAGACTATAGAAGAGCTAGCTATCTAGCTTAACCCACCCATCACTAATTGTTTCATATCATATAACAAATGTACTGATAAATATTAACATAACTTATATAGTATAAGCTATTTTATAAAGTATGTGATTAGCAACAATTTTCTAATATTTTTTTGCGAGTTCTCCTCTAAAAGAGTTCTCACAAAATCAAAAGGCTTTGATTGCAGAACCGGCATGTTCTGCGCAGCAGAGCTTAACTAGTTGTTACTGGGCCTTTTATGATAATGGGCTTTGGCCAAGAAAACTTTCTTTGTCTTATATGAGGTCTGCAGGTCTGCATCAACGCGCGATGTGTGAATAACAAACTGATACATGTAAGAACGCCCAGAATAACTAGCATACACGTGGATGATATTCTAACAAACTAGCAAGACCACTCTTGACGTGACTCTGCATTATTAGAGAGGATTCAACAACTTGTGTTATTGTATCAAATGTTGTTATCTAGATAATATTTCTCTTTTACCCTCTATATCTTATAGTACTATATATACCCTATCTATTTTTATTACTAAGGTTAGTTATCACTCAATACTTGCTCATATTTTCCTTACGCATTTATTGCATAAAACTCTCTCAAATCTACTACAAGTTGACTTGAGCGACAGAGACTCTTTCCGGAGAACTCTAACTATTTTTTGGTCATGTTTTGCAGACTCTGCCAGTGAAATTAAGACCAAGTTGTTCGTGACATCCTTAAGTTATTATACTCAAGGTATGAACTTCAAATTTTTTGAAGCCTTCGTACTCTTTTTTATTATTTTTGTCGTGGATTGATTTCGAATCCAAAAAACGGCCTGTTATATTATATATAAATCGATCATTAGACTTTGGGAGAAATTTAATAAGTAAAAGAGCACACGTATGGAAAAGTTAGGCGTGCGGTGGCATAAAACTATATATATACACACTCTTTTAATTATGGCGTAATTGATTTATATAGAGCAGTAGGAGAAAATCATGAAAATCATGTGGAGTTTTAGCTTTGTGTGATTTGTATTGATAGGATGCCAACTAAAAGCAACCAAAGATTTTGTTCTAATTTATAAACCATCATGATACACATAATATGCACGTGACTTTCTTCTTTTCACAAACTAACACCTTATTAATTGTACCAAACTTCACTTACAATTCTTCATCTCCCTTCACTATATGTCTTCATTTTTTTAATCATACCACGCATTACATAACACTTAGTATTAGATACTTATATATTATTAGTGGTTTTGGTTTATGAAATATCACTTATTTCCTTCTTAACAATGCAGGTCTTATATTCTCAAAAAAAAAAAGAAGGAAAAACAACGCTGATTGGAACTTTATTCAACTTAAACAACTTAAATTGGCTCTACATGCATATACATTCTGTCATACATGGTTCATGAGCTATTAATATATATATATATATATATATATATATAAACTAAAATTAAATCTTATATTTTGATTTTATTAGATTGATGATCCATTGATATTAGTTCTAATAATAAAAAAAAATCTATTAAAATAATTCAATTTTTTGGATATGTTTAGCACCTAAATGAGCATTGATAAATATTATATGAAGCATTAATTTTAAGGTTGTAAACAACAATTCATATTAATTAATTAGGCCCAATTGATCTACACACCCACTTATTTTCGATCAAATATAGTTATTGGGCCCAATTGCTTTCATTGGGTTTGACCCGCAAGATTAATTGATCCGTAGTATTAATTGGGTCTCAACCCAAATTTATTTTATTTTTTATTTTCCTTATTTCTTTTACTTAATTCTTTCTTTATTATTCTATCTTTCCTCTTTTTTTTCTTTCTTATTCAGCATCTTAACCTCCCTTCCCTCAACCCTCGAGCTCTCCCTTTTTTTCCTTTTTTTTTTTTTTTTTTTTTTCATTTTCCTCATCTGCAAAAGCCATAGGCACCATCTTTCCCGTCTTCTCCGGCGAAATTCTCGCCGCCGTGGCTCCCAATTGTGCCAACGTCGTTACCTAATTTATCTTTCTCTCTTCTTCGAATTTACGGCGATTCTTTGTGTGATTAAGGGTTTAAGTTATGGTATGTTTACTAGCATGATGTGATTTAATTTCCTAAGCATAGATCAAGTATAAACTTTCAGTTTATATTAAATACTTTGATAATAGATGTTTGCATAATTATTTATGTGATTACTGGATTCACTTAAGTGATTGCATAGAAGAAAGTAAAGGTTGGTGTGATGATGAAGATGACTTTGTTAAGATGTTGTTGCTCTCCTTATTACTTCTTCTGCATTCTTTTGTTGCTACTCGCTCTTTTACTTTTTCATACGCAGTTGATGAATTATTAAGTGAAAATGAAGTGTGGTAGGTGGAAATGAATTTGGTAGATAAAGAAGTGGTGATATGTAATTGAGGTGAAAGGAGTTGATGTGGGTGATTGAGAACCACACACACACGATGAGTAAAGAAGCATGATTCTTTTTTAACTTGTAAAGTACTTTTGTAATAGTTTTAAGATTTGTTACAAGATTTGAGGATGAGATATTTAGATTGTACTATACACATTTTCTTATCATTGTTATTTTATCTCTTGGGGAATTCCTATTGTTGAAGATAAATGGAAACATCTTCGTTATATATAAATTACTCCCTCCGTCCCACTTAAGTTGGGGCATTTCTTTTCGGCACGGTAATTAAGAAGTGTTATGATGAGTTGAAAAGGAGTATAAAGTGGTGATAGAAATATATATTATTTAAATTTGTGTGTGTAATAAAGGTGTTCTAAAAAAGAAACGACTCAACTTAGTTGGGGCGGCCCAAAAAAGAATGCGTCCCAACTTAATTGAGATGGAGAGAGTATATTATATTTTTTTAGACATTTGAATTTTCATATTTTTTTCTTAAGTCTAAATATTGAATAAACTAGTTCAACTAAAGTACTTGAACTATTTCCATACATTTTTGTAGTTTGAATCTTCATTCCCATTTGAAGTAGTCATTTTAATTTTTGAACTATATTAACTAGAATGAGTGCTATTAGTTTTTTGCTTTTTTTATATCGATGTTCATGCAAAATGTTAAGAATGTAGAATCTTCATGCCCTTCCTAAGCATTTTATCTCGATCATTTATTCCACTTATCTTCTTTCATTTGTTTTGTTCTTTTCTCATGGATGCTGGTTTTTATTGTATGATTCAGGTTAGTCTATGAAGTATACAATTATTTCAAATAGGGCAAGAGGGAATCTGGATGTATTTGAAATTTTATTATTTTAAAGTATATGGCAGCACAGAGCAGTTTGCAAAGTGATAGTCAGCAACTGTAGAATTTCTGCACAATCTTGCTGGAGATAGTTCAAATTACCATTAAAAAAGAGGTAGAAACACTGGCACAGAAACACCGTGGAGAAAAAATTGAACTACAAACTAGCAGAATGGCTGGGAATTTGGAAGCTTCTTGTGATAGAAGGGATTGTGAAATTGGGGATACTGATACCGGTAATGGTCTTTTGGAAGCAGATTCAATAGTGAATTCAACAGAGAATAACCCCGAGGAGAATACAGGCAGCAAAGAGAAAAAAGAGAGGGAAAAATTGAACAATGTAAAGGCTGAGAGTGAAATTCAAAGTATGGATCAGATTAATATTGATGTAAAGTCAACAGAAAGTACAGCTCAAGGGAATGTGACCGGGAAAAGAAAAAGGGAGAGTGGAATAAGAGATGAAATCAAAAGAAAAAGGGAGTTTCACTCATCAGATAGCAACCATGGAAGCACAGGATGCAGGGATATTGCTATAATCGAGGGGAAATGTTCTGCTGAAGGTGGAAGCATCATCTCGACGTACAATGTCAAGCAAAGATGCTGGCCTCCTTCAGCTAGCGTGGATGAAGCAGAATGTTTGTCACAGGATCTAGGATATTCTCCAAGAATAACACCCACACCTTCAATTAATAGGAAGCTTATTGTCCTTGATGTTAATGGTTTACTTGCAAGCATTGTGATGCCTGCACCAAGAGGCTTTAGAGCAGACGAACATATATTAGGACGGGCAAGTAAGATTTAGCATTGCCGTTTCATTTGGAAGAGTCTTGAATTAATTAAATGTCAATCATTAGATTGGTTCTGACCAGATTATCACTTTCTTTTTTCTTTTTTTATAGTTTTCAAGAGACCCTTTTGTGACGATTTTCTGAAGTTCTGCTTCCAGAATTTTGATGTTGGTGTGTGGTCATCAAGAGCCAAGTAATCATTGACCTCTGCTGCTTTCCTTTTTCATGCTGCTTCTGGACCCTGCTACTTTCCAATTACTGTCTATATCTCTCACTCACTCACTTGTGTGTATGTGTACATATATGGTATCTTTTTTGTATGCCCAATTTTCTTTGTATCTATGCTATCTCTATATGTTTCATGCAACAATTTCTCTTCGATTTTCCATGTGGACACAACATTGAATTGTAAATATCATATGCAGGAAAATTATTGAAAGAGTCGTTGATTATTTGTTGGGAGATTACACAGACAGGTTGTTGTTTTGTTGGGTAAGCCTTCTGCTCAGCTACGCACAATTTCCTTTGTCATTGTGGAACAATATATGCATTTGCAGATATTTGTTTGGGTCTATATTGATTATCTTACTTTCCCTGCTTATATTTGTGATGCATTTCAGTACGTAATGTAGCATGTTTTGAAGATTATGAACACTAAATCAAACCATAAGTTCATCTCACGGGTCAACTTAGTGGACATGTTATCACTACTGTGTATCTGATGTGAAAGCAAAATACAAATTAATGCAAACCAAAAGTGACATGATCTAGTTAGTCTCATCATATTGGAGTTTTTTCAACTCTCAGGGATGCTACATAGCTCCAAATGGATGTAGTGTCCATTTTACACATTTCAAAAGTGAATCTGGTCTTGTTCGTTAGATTACTAAATATTGCCAAAATCCAATATAAAGTGTTATGATGTGTGTGTTGTAATGTAATGCAGGATATGTCTCATAGCACTCAAACAGGGTTCCATACTCTTGAAAACATTCATAAGCCCTTGGTCTTCAAGGAGCTAAGGAAAATTTGGGTAAATGACGATCCTAGTTTGCCTTGGAAGACTGGAGATTACAATGAAACAAACACGTTATTATTAGATGATTCTCCTTACAAGGCCTTACTGAACCCAGTAAGATTTTCATGCTTCTCTTCTTTACTTGCTCAGCTCATTTTGAGACCTAACTAAGTATGACTTGATTACTTTGCAGCTGCACACTGCAATATTTCCGAAGTCTTTCCATTACAAGGATTCAAATGATAATTCATTAGGTGAGGTTTCTTATACCTCTACTTTCCTCTGTCAATCCTTCCCTAAAAATAAGCATCGGTAAATATTGGTTTACTTCCAACTACAAATATACATGGCCTTGCTGATTATGCTAATTTTTTTCTTTTTTATATTTAAAAATACACATCATGAGAGTTTATTATCATTTGAAAAGATAAAAAGGTATCTCACTGACCCATCTATTTCGTCGCTTTCGGTCACTTACAAGAGACTGACCATTTAATTATGTAACATTGTTGTTTATGTTGATTGGAAGGTTCAAATGCACCATGTGGATAATTAAATGGTCAGTCTCTTGTAAGTGACCATGTGGATAATTTTCAGGAATGTATATTAAACATTTAATATATAGAGTTGAGATTTTTAAAATGTGAAAGATGGATGGAAGCATTTGCAATCTAGCTATATGAAAGCATAGACGAGTCACAAGCACTATTCTTCATCCCCTTTTTGTTACCATTCAGCTACTGATACTTGCTATAACATTTGTATGAGATAAGTGATCGACTAATGAAAATTTCATTGCAGGCCCTGGTGGCGATCTTCGAGTTTATTTAGAAGGACTGTTGCACTCCGAAAATGTGCAAAATTATGTTGAACAACATCCATTTGGCCAAAGTGCTATAAATGAAACTAACTTGTCTTGGCCCTTCTACTCGGGTGTTCTTCAAAATATGCCTAAACCGTTGCAAGACATACCTCCAGCTTTCAACCTACGTTGAATTAGCAATATCTTGTTAATGGGCTTCACAAACTTTAAGCTTTATTAATTATTTTTTTTGTTTTCTCTTTTTCCTGGTTGGGGAGTTTGTTTTCAGACAAAGATAGTAACATAGTAATCTCACACACAATAGGAGAAGTACACAGCTTCGATATAGAAGAATACAGACAGATAAGAGTGTGCATTTTTATGTAAGTACAATATGTTCACCCCAAGATTCGTTGTAATGTTACATGTAATAAACTTCTTAGGTTCACCCTTTTCTGGTTTCTCCATGGCTGCACGGGTTGTGTTTCGTCAATCTTGATCTCAGGTACATTCGTTTACGTACAAATGTGTATCGTTTTTCTTGAAAAGTTACCTAAAAGAAGTGCTAAAATTACTGAGTGGATCTTCTTGAAGCTCTATTATGACATAGCTGGAGATTTCTTACATCATTATAATATCTATTGGCATAACAGAAATGAGAGCATTTATTTGTCCAAAAAACATCTTAATTTGGGGCTCACATCATTTGCCTTTGGTTACAAAGAGTACATGCAGAGCAATAGAAGGAAGTCCATGATGGTACATTTCTGCTTTACCCTCCCATTAATAACACAGACTGAAAATCTGTAGTATTTTCTGTAAATGTCGTGTTTATTTTATCGGTACATGTAGCGTCTGCTTTCACTATTAAATTTTTCGTCCCATCTTAGGACAACGAACGATCATTTTGTAGTTGAGATTCGACCTCCCAAGAAGGGAGATACAAGTGTTTGGGGTAAAGGAGAGTAAGAATGAAAGCAATGGGAGTGGGAAGTTGCAGACAAAGCATGCTTATAGTTCCAGAAACCTCAGGAGGGAATGCCCCACATGAAGACTAAATTCATTTATACTTCATAAATTGTTAGTACTGTTTGATTGCAATGTAACACTTAGATTGCTGGGGCAAATGTGGCAGTAATTAGATTAGGGTGTACTTTTCCCATTCCCTATCTATTATGATTAAGATGTTAAGGAAATTGGTTCTGAAATCTAAATAGCAAAATTTGAGACATGTTTATTAAAAGCAGTCCTTTTGGTTGGATAGAGCCAAACTCCATGATTTCACTTAGGCAAATTAATTTGTTCCCACATGTAACATGGATGTCTTCATGTGAAAGTTAGGCTTGGATGCATAATATTTGAAGAAGGTTTCATCTTGAAGAGCTTTACTTTAATTAGATGAATTTTCTTGCTTGAATAAATAAATTTTGTTGGGGGTGTAGGTATATCTAGCTCTTAGTATAATTGAATATTGTGATAATATAAATTCTTCTAAACTATAAATGTTTTATCTAGATATTTACAAGTACTATTTATTTTGATTATACGAAATAAGGGATTGTTAAAATGAAAATAATTTTTCTTGTGTACGGAAATTATCTTTTAATATGTACCATTGATCTGAATGACCTAACAGTCGAAAGTTATTTTTAGTTAAATTCGTAAGGAATCATTTTTATTTAATTCTCTCTATATGATATTTATATATAAGGGTAGGATCCAATGAGAACCAACTCTTATATAGGAACTAAAACCAATGTATGTGACGCATTATTTTGATGCATGACATGTAGAATCTTATTGCATAATATGATAATGCATTTTTATTCATTAACCAACGCATTATAATTTCAATGCATTCTATGTACAAATTTGATGCATAATTAATATGGACCATAGATTATACAAAAATCAATAGGCCAGATTAGTTCCTAGTTCTTGTTTAAAGATTAGTTCTCATTTAATCTCTTGTCTGTATATATAGATATATAATTTAGATATATGACCTTCAACCCGTTTGTTAGATACTTATGGTCCCTTGCTCCAAGTAGACAAACACCACATAATATTAGATGATGAGAGGAGACATCCATATAATTATGATGTTGATGTCCATCGAAATTATGAATGCTAAGATCTAAAGTACAAGATACTCGAAATACATCCATCACTTGTGGACATTGATTCTCAATCTCTATAATTTTATCAATCTTCATATTTGTATTTGAAATGAAATTTTTATCTAACTTCGTATTTGTATTTGAAATGAAATGTATGAACGAATGAATAATTTTTTTTTTTTACTTAAATTGGACGTTACAACATATCAAAATGGAAATGAATTAATAAAATAATTCTTGAAAATAATATAATAATTTCTTTCTTTTTAACTGAAAACGGAGAATGCGGAATTTTTCATCAAACACCTCTTAGAGGAGAAGATCCAAGGCATTTTTGATACAAAGTCCGAATTCTATTTATTTCATAAATTGTTTTGATCAAATGTATTACTTTTTCATTTTATAGGTGATCAAGAATATAATTTTTTAAGACGCGTTATTGAATCAAAGTGAGTAACAACTTAATGAATTACATCCTAGTCAACTTTACAAAATAAGGAGCGAAAAGTAATAGCATTATTCACGGGTACGCCTTGGAATAAATACTCCACTATTATACTATTCTTACAAACTCACACGACACAAAATGTACTTGCTAATTAAGCATGCCTTATCCTTAAGACTCATATACACATAGAAAAAGTAGAAAGAAAAAATATTAATACATGTGCAAATGCAAAAGTCACATGCTAATAGTTAATGTTCATTGAACAACTCAAGTGGAGTACTTTAAGGAAATCATTGAGTTCAATTACCTAAAGTTGGGGAAGCTTTGTACTTTATCTTTCTCATTATATATATAGCTAAATTTTTTAATAAATCACTCGTAATTTTGGTCTAATGAAACAGAGTGAGTATGATCTACATCTTTATCACTCGTAAAAATACAATAATATGTTCATATTTTTATCGCATGTTATATCACCTTTTAATTCATTAAATTAGAAAATACATAACGTTTTGTATTCTTTCAAATCTCTCTCATTACCTTTTAATCTACCAGAAAATACATAACCTTTTGAATTCTTTTAATTTCATCTCATGATTATATTTTCTTCTAAATTTAAATTGAGAAGGATCACGAAAATGTCAGTGTGCTAAATCACTCGATAAACGACGTAGTTTCATAACAAAATTTGTCGTTATGTACTTAAATCTTTCCAGAAATACCCCTACGGCATAGGAAATTTTGGGAGATCATATATCTTTGGGCAAATTAAAAGATTATGAAAAGAATTCAAAATATAATGTATTTGTCTAAAATATTATGTAAGATATAAAAGCAAGATTCTGAAAAGCATTTTTCTGAAGTTTAACCCTTAAATATATACTTAAGCATCCTCTGACTTTTGCCTTTTGGGGCTGTTGATGTCATTTTCGTAATTTATTTAAACATTTTACGTGGGGACCACGAATTTTTGTGAGTTTTGTAAAATGCTCCATAGTGGGAGTCTTATTGATTTTTGGTCTCTCGTATTTAATTCTTTCCTATTTTGTTTTTTTTATAATTTGAAATAAAACAATAATTTAAATTTGAAAATAAATAAATTAACATTAAATTTAAAAAGAATATTTCATTATGAAAATTAAAATTACATTAGGTAAATTAAAAAACATTACATTTTTGTAAATTAAGATTAAATTTTATGTATAAAAATGACTTGTGAAATGAGTGAGGTCAAATGAGGTATTTATAGATAAAATAATTAAAAAAAAATTACCGATTTTTTTTTAAACAAAGGAAAAATTGGTGTTGGAGCCCGAGTCCGGCCTCCAGAGCGTGAGTTCCTATCGCCTTTAGTCTCCCAAGACCGGTCTCGTCGCAGAGAACCCGTCTCCGCTCCCGTCACTTTGGCCCCCATCACCTGTCTCGCTATGGGTCTCGGTCTCCCGGACAACGAATTCTAGTCCGAGAGACTCGGCTGTGGACGCTGTTAGTATTTTCCAAGTTCAAAACTTTTGTAGGGAAATAAAAAAATTCAAATTAAAAAACGTGCATTGATAATGTAAGTAACGAAACAAGAATATTACATGATTATAAAGAAAAAGTGACACTTTTTTTTTGGCCAATATTCATAAGTCTTCATCATTATTTTCTTCTTGTACAAAAAGTAGGTGTTGACACAATATACAAAGTGACCTCACTACATATGCAACTAACTGTACAATCTCATTTTTATTTTCAAAATCCCATATCATGATACTCTCAAAGATAATAACTCCAATGAATCTTTCATGATTAGTATTTGAACTACACATACTTCATGTCCATATGAAAACCACAAAAAGAACTACTTATTTTTTGTATTAAGTAGTGGGTAAGATCTATATAGAGTTATTTATTAGATAATTAAGCAAAGTCCCCACCATCTAGAGTTCTTTTATTCAAGAAAAAGGTAGATTCTTGGGAATCTGCATGCATCCCGAAATCAAGTCTCAATCTTTATACTCCAATATTTGGATATCAATTGATTCAATTCAACCTAACAAAAATTTTATCTTCATGTCAAGATTTCAGGGGGAAAAAAATAAAATAATGAAAACAGTAGTTGATCAAATTAATGAATGAGGTGTTAATTTGCAGATATTTTTATTTATTTAAATATATATAGTTTGTTACTCTTGTTTTCAGATCCCAATGGATTAGAGTGCAGAAAACAATGAGGGGAAGATGGCATGTCATGTGCACAGAGATGACTTACTCATAGCATCATATATCCAATTATCTGTCAAAAACTTAATTTTGTTAATTGTTTCTTGACTTTTTCACAATCAATATTTTATTTCATCTCTTTTATATGACCATTCTTGCTCATCAAGCACCTTCAATTGTAATTCTTCTTCTAAGATAATGAGGATTACGATTTATTTTCTTATGGAAAAACTGTTATCGAATAGGTTTTAAAAAAAATAATTTAATTTGATATATATTACTCTTTCTTTTTTACTAGTTGTGTCATATTTTAACTAAAACTGTGAGAGTTTTTTGGTCGAAGTAAGACATAATAGTGGGACGAAAGGAGTATATGTTGAGTAGAGTTTGAATTACAATTTGTTTATTGTGTTTAATTAAATTGTGTGTCTAAAATGGATAAGTCTACTTACAAAAAAATTAAATAATAATTTTGTAGACAGACCAAAATGATAAAATGAATAATTTAGGAATATAGATAGTGTAAAAGGAGATCCAAATCGTTTACACTAAGTTATACTTTTAGAAAGTCGCAGAAACTTTCATGTAGATATTGACTATTTATGAAGCCATGTTATGATCTTAATTTTTTATACATATATATAATATAGATATGATCGACTGTGGATTATCAATTGTATATTTCCCATGATATCTAAATGCTTTATTTTATTTTATATATGCAAATTGCACCAGTTGATAGATTTCGTCTAAAAGCTACAAACCTCATTAACAATCTTTTACTATCCCGAGGACAAATTTGTATTTAAAATAATTTTATTTTCTTATAATTATACCAAACTTCACTTTATAAGTCTATTACTATTATAAGTGAGGTCTCGTGAGCATTCTAGAAATGGTGGTTTAGGCCACGATTTCGGTCTTTGAGGAAGTTGGCCCGACTAGTGGCGCTTTCATGAATGGACGATTACAGCATTCTGGAATAAACCCTTTGTATGATAAGTTTTTCATAGGCAATGCACCAGGGAAGCCATTCTGTCAGTAGGAGTTGACATTAAACATTAAATAAGCTCGTTGAGGCGAATATGCTCTTAGTTAGAAATAATAGGTTGGAACTCTTTAAACATGATACACTTATTCAGAAAGTACGCATTTTTGGCTCTAAGTTAGCTGGGTTGGATCATTCAGAAAGTACGCATTTTTGGCTCTAAGTTAGCTGGGTTGGATCGAACTAGTTAGTTTGGCAGGAAGCTAATTGCATAAAAGAAGCATTCCACTTTGAGAAAGAGAATAGAAGGAGTCATTATAGGATCCCTCTGTATTGCATTGGGTTCATTGGAGTAAATTTTCGGTCTAGTAAACTAACTTATAAATGAATCCTATAGTTAGATACCGGACGAATTAATGGGTGATCATAATCAATACTTCCGAATTTCTTTATGAAAAATGACCAAAATACTTTGTACATGTATTCTTACAAATTTTAATATACATGCTTATGATGAACTCATATATTTAGAGTTCAAAGTAAGGATTTTTTTTAAATATATATATTATTTATTTTTTTATAAGATAAAAATACATTTTGGACATGTATATATGTATATTTGAATTGATAACTTTTATGTATGTTCAATGTTATAATTTGGCTTCATTTGTGTAATTGAGCAATAAATCTCACATGTGAAAGTGATATAACCTCTCAATAAATATATAATACTTAATAATAATTAATTAAGAGATGATGATGCTATTCTTGAGTCTTGATTAAGCATAAAAGAAGGAAAAAAATAAATATAAAAGATTGGCATGGCATGGTGTGTGGGGAAAGGGGCTTTATTGGAACATACTATTAGCTATTGGGTGTTTGATTAAGATAGGTTAGTTGGTTTTTGCCTTATGAATTTGAGGCAACCCTCATGTCTTTTCTTTCTCTACCTACCTCTACTTTTATTATATTCCATCCTATCTCATCATTCATGCATTGGAATGCATCATCCATTCTTTTGAGTCCTAATCTTATAACTATACAATATCCATTTCTAACACCTCATATAATTAATGATTTAAGATATAAAATATATATTTTCTTTATATAACTTAAATTTTGAACTTTAATCATATTTCATATCACGATCTTATTAATGTAATAAAAATGTTACACTGTCAGACAATAGATAATCTCATTCGCATTCGGTTCCTCTTATTTCAACTTCTCAATTAACCATCCATTTCTTCTAGTATGTATATACTTGGGATGGGAATTGGGATATGTCATCATTCAAATAACTCCATCAAACAATAACACTTTGGGAAATGTCACTTTTTTGTACTCAACACCTATCTATCTATGTACCCACAATTATTCCATATTATATACTATAATATATATATATATATATATATAAAATAAAAATAATGTAGAGTTTTCATGTCAATAAAAATATTGAGTTTTTAAAAATAACAAATTAGAATATGTAGAAGGTGTAAGAAAAGAAAATATAGAGTGAAGTGGTGTTTCATTTATGGAAAGCTATCATATCCACTTGGTGTCCCCATTTCCAATTATATACATATTTTTTCATACACATTGTCTGGCGATAACATCGAGATTATCATTTTTATGACCTATGACTATTTACTTTCACTTTACTTTACTTTACTTTAGGCCTCAAATCTACTACACATTTATAATAAATTAGGACCATTCCTTAATAATCTATTACTCCCCCACTTTCTCTTTAATTAACAAATTTATATTTAAATAAGTCTATTATAATAATAAAACGTATGAATTAACAAAAGATAAAATGAGTATTATTTTTAAATATATACTCATATATACCATTCAATATTTTGAACATCATATATTTTATTTGATAAGATATTATAATTATTAAAATTACATTATATGTATTTTTTAATTTTGTATTGATTATTTTCATAACACATTTTGGTGTTGTTCGATTGCCAAGATTAAATCTAAAGAGTAAATTAATTTTATGTTTGATTTACAAGATAAAACTCAAGATTTGATTAAAAAGCTATTTGAAATAGTTAATACTCCCTCCGTCCATGAAAATGGTTTACGGTTTGACCCGACACGGGTTTTAATATTGTGTTTTGACTTTAATGGGGATATGTAGTGAGTGGAATTAGGGTCCCACTTCATATATAGTTTTAAAATGATTGTGAGTAGTTAGTGGAGTTTGGGTCCCACTTAAAGTATTGTTTTAAATTGAGTTGTGTGTAGTGGATGTGGTGGGTCCACTTGCTATAAAAGGAAAGTTTCAAATGTAAACCATTTTCGTGGACATCCCAAAATGGCAAAACGTAAACCATTTTGGTGGACGGAGGGAGTACTAAAATTTTCAATCTTAAGCTGTCCTAATGATAAATTTTATCATAGATAGAAATCCAAGATCTTGTCACCATATTTTCAATAAACCAAGCACGGTGGATGGATAGGAAATTTTTATTAATTAAGTTAAACTTTAGGTATTAAATTGAAGTTGAAGCTTTGAAGTCAATTGCATAGAAGATTCCTGCAAGTTAACTATCAAATCACTAACCCACTTTCACTACTATTTAATAATAGAAATTATTCCTTAATCAAGTGATGTTATAAGTTGGGAAGAGTTCGCCAATTAAAGTGAATAGATAATAAACACTACACATATGACATATATGATATATAATTCATTAAAAATAGCACATAATAGGCTACACTTTTAGTGAAATGCATTGCATACAATTATAGATATTATAGTAAACGGCACTCAATAACATTTTCTTAAATACAACACGATTGAAGTTGACAAGCCCAAAAATCATTAGGCATACTTTGCCTTAAAACTGCAATTTTTGGCACTAATAACAAAACCTTTTGCCTTAGCAAAATAACATGCACCCATCTTATTACACTACAATCTCCGGTCAATTCATTAAAATTTTAATATATTTTCAGTGTTCGGTTAGCACGTCAATTCATTAAAATTTAATATATTACCAGTGTTCCAAAAGTTGGCATAAGCGCCGCCTAGGTGCTACTCGTAGTTTGACCGCCTAAAATGCTTGTCGGCTGCAAATCTGGCGAGACGGATTGAGCCAATTAGGGGATATTATATTCTAGTCAACATATTATGAGTTTTTAACTTTTTATAACAAATTAGAAAATAAAATTATGAATAATACATTCTTATATAACTTTTATTTAGGGTATAGCGCAAAAATATAAAATAAGTATTATAATTTGATACGTCTAGATTCTGCCTACGCTCCCACTTAAGCGCTAGTCCCCTCCACAGCCCCGACTGCCGACTAGCAACAATGTATATTACTAATTAATTTAAAAGAAATGACCTATTAATTAGCAAGTTATAATGGTGAAACTCAATTTTATAACATCCTCTAAAGGGAATGGTAAAATTAAATGCAACAACTTCAATATTCTCCCATATAAACAAACACACAAAAACCTTAAATGAACCATGGTTTTTCTTTTTCTTTATTTTCTTGAATTTGAAGTGAATTTCACTAGTGAGAGAAAATGAAAAGATGAAGACAAGGGCACATAGCATGCATTAAATAGTGATGAAGGGGAAACAAGTAGGCAAATTCTTGACTATACTTGATTAAGTGGGGAACCATAATGTCCCAATATATGCAGAGCCACAACCCAAAAACACAGCTATCTCCTCATCATCCTTACCCTCATTTCTCATTACTGTTTACTGTAGTAACCTTTTTTTAATGCTCAAATACATTATTATTTATAATGCTGAAAAATGCTTTCCCAACTCCAGCAAATCTGCACTATTTTATCCATCTATGTTTCAAGAAACTTGACCCTAATTTATTTACATTTGTAATTTTGGGAATGTACATTAAACTACCTTCCAGAAAAGTGTGTATATATACGATAAAAAACTTTTCGTAGACCTTCTAAAATAATGTGTTTCCATATGATAATGATAGTCTTCAATTGACGTTACCTAATAATCGGACCACAGCTTCGATCATATAAAAAAAGTTACTCATTTATTGATGAAAGGCTTAAACTGACACAGATTTTACAGAGGGAAGATGCCAAACTGCAACCTCAGTACACTCTTTGCATTCATTTCCAAAACTATGTCAACAACAATGCATAATAGTGCTAACTTCATAAACAATATATATCATCCAAAATTCACTCTCCCATCTAGGAGAAACTCCAAAAATTAAATAAAAATGTCTATGTAATATCCCGGGCCCACAGGGTGGGAACCCGGTTATGCTATGACAGCCCAATGAATTCACTAACAAATTTAATGTTCGTCCTTGCTATACCTAAAATGGTCAACCATGTTGCTAGAAAATTCACTGAAGCTCATTACTTATATTGTATTGACATCTTTTACTTATTCGATATGGAATGTCACATTTTAAGCGGGATTTGAATGTTGTTAAGAACGTGTCTAAGGTTGGGGCCGGCCCGGACCACGACCGGACCCTTGTGTCGTGCATATCGTGGCTCTAGGACTAGTAGTACTGTCTGTGTGGGGCTAGAAAAGAAGAAGACGAGGTTCTTCCTCCTCCTTCCTAAATGAGGTTTGTGATAAGAAATCTAGCGTTGAATAGTTTGAACTACATTGTACAGAAAATGCTAATCTGTTTTATGGCAGCACAAGTAATATGATAATGAGACATAATATTAAATTTCAACCACTCAACAATAACTTTAGCATAGCCAATTTTGGAAGTGTTTGCAGCACAATTAATTACTGCCAGCTGATGCTGATGATTATGATACTCAGATTCATTACCACTAAACCCCATTCAAATGTATTATATGACTATAGTTGTGATGGCTGGCTCAGTCATATAATGTAGTAGTAATAATAATAATAATATAAATCCCACAATCAAGTCAAAGAAAGCTCAAGAAATGAACTGTATTCAGAAAAGGAATCATGTTAGTATTGAGATGATTGGGAAGAAAAAGAACAGATTTAGACTAAAAGGGACTGCCAGTGCACCAATCCATTTTCTTGCATTACTGACAGAGCCCACATGCCCATATAGAGAGGTCCTGCTGCCAGGACTTAGACCCACCCCACCTCATACTCTCCACATGGAAATTTCAAGAAATATAATCACTGCAAGAAAAAGAGAAAAAAAAACTATGTCCCACTTATTCACACTAGATCTGACCCACATTCTCACCTTAAACTATTAAATAAACAACTCCCTTTTTTATAAATAACCCATTCCCTCTACACTCTATAGCCTCTAAATCCAGCAGCCTTTTTTTGAGAGCCAAAAGATATACAAACTCATTTCCATATCTTTTCTCCCCCAAAGCAATAACCAGCTTTCTTGATTCTTCTTTGTTTCCATTGAGTTTGCTTTTTTGATAGATTGAAGGTGAGGATTGAGATCTGGTGGTATTTGGAAATGGAAGTTGTCTGCCTTTGATCACTGGAATCCTCAAATTTTCAGACCAGTGAATCTAAGTCATCTGTGAAATGATTTGCACCTTCTCTGTAAGTGAAAAAATCTTCTGCCTCCATCTTCTTTCTTTTTTTAATAAAGGCCAAAAACTATATTGGTTTGACAAGACTAATATCCTTTCAGTTACAGATAGATAGATTATTAGTCCCACCTTTTTCTTGAAAAGAAACAAACTCAAACTGGAACTACTTATCCATGAAAAAATGTATGATGCTTATGTCAGAAGCTGACTTGATGTTCTTGAATCCTTGAACTAGGTAGGATTTTTGGGTGTATAAGAGATTGAAGAGGCAAAGCAGAGAGTGGAGCTTTTTCTCTGCGAAGACGATGACGTCCCTAAGAGACGAAAGGCGTGATCTTCGGAAGCAGATTGGATGCATGAATGGATTTTTTCAAATATTTGACCGGCAGCATTTCATTTCAGGGAGGCGTATTAGCAGCAAAAGGCTGCTCCAAGGTAATCAGTCTTTAACTATTATGGCTTGATTTGCTAATTGAGTTGTAATGAAGAACATGGTGATTGTCTGTCTACTTTCTCTAACTATATGTGTGAAAAGATGTTCTTTGCTTAGCATTCTGTGAGAAGATTACATGAAAACGTGATGTAGTTTGTAGTTTTCTACTGTAATACAAGACAAGATAATAGTGTACTGCACAAAGTCATGCCTAAGGATAGATGAAGTCATGTAATAAGACCTTTGTGTGTTGTGTCTGAAGGTGGACAGCAACAAATGGAGCAGCAGTATGCGACCAAATCTGTCATGGTAAGAAAGGGTTTCTTTACATTTATGAATATCATTTGAACAAGTAGCTGAACTGCTTATGTTTGTTTTCATTTAGGAAAAAGGTGTGGAGATGCACAAGGAGAAACCAAGAAACTCCACTGAATCATCCAGAGCCTCCTTTTCGTCTTCTTCGTGTTCATCAACGTTCTCTTCGCTCGATTTCAATAGAGCTATTCAACCGGAAGCGCTTTCACGACGACAAGTCAGTATACCCGAAAGTCCTTCGTTGACTCAGGGCATCAGCTCAAGTGACCTTCGAGATGTGGTGAAGAACTCCATGCACAGAGCAGTCCGAAGTGTGTCCATTAAGCCTCAGAATAGTGATGAAAGACGAGGGACAGCGATGAAACATGTCGACTCCCCAAGGCCCTTGCAGCATTCCAAGACAGAGAAGCCGAAAGCCACAGGCCAAGGTGGAGTAGTAGTACCTCGTGCTCTTGATGTCCAAGAAGTGGCGAGGAACTCCCGGGACGGACGGCTGGCACTCCCTCGCTTCTCTTATGATGGAAGAGAATCGAGAGAGGTGCGTAAGTCGGCCATGAAGCACAAAGAACTCCCAAGACTATCCCTAGACAGCAAAACCAACTCCATGAAGACCTCCGAGTCAAGATTACATTTTCTTGGCCGTGTGGAAAGTGACAAGTGCAGCCATGTTCTCCAAATGAATCAAGAACCCGGAAGCAACAACGGTACATCAAGTGTCGTAGCAAGGCTAATGGGTTTGGATGCTTTCCCGGAAGAGAGTAGGACTCCAACGATAAAGTCATCATCATGTGTGAAAGAGGCTTCGACAGCTGATCCTCCTCATGCTTTGCCATCATCGAAACCACAAACTGCCAATCCCGCGAGGAAACCAACGACGTATTCAAGGATTCCAGTGGAACCAGCTCCATGGAGGCAACAAGATTCAAGTCAAGGTTCTCCCAAAACAGCTTCCAAGAGCAGAAAAGCTGCCAACCAAACTTCAGTTTATGGTGAGATGGAGAAGAGGATAACAGAACTTGAGTTCAAGAAGTCGGGTAAGGACCTCAGGGCTCTTAAACAGATACTTGAATCCATGCAGAAAACGAGAGCACGGATGGAGGAGGACCAAAGCTGCCTTCATCAGAATGCAGAGCTGTCAAAGTGGAAGAAGAAGGACAACAAGACTCTCCTCCAACCTATGATCAAGGAACCTTGTAGTCCTCACTCTCAGCAATTAGATTCTGTTGTGGTCTCAAAATCAGCCAAACATCTGTCGAATCTCCAAACCCGGACTCCTAAATATCAAAGTGGGAGTTCAGTTCACAGCCAAAAAGCAAAAAATCTCACACCAGAGAATAGAAATGTCAAAACTCACACTGATCATCTTCCTTCTGCTAGCAAAAAGACTTCTTGGAGCGCTTGTGAACGAGATAGAGTCTTCACGACAACTCCGCGCGTGAAATTTGAAGATTGCACTACTCCTGGAAGGAGTTGTGGAACATCAAGTCCAAGATTACAGCAGAATCCGCTCAGGGTAGAAGCAGGATCAGGGAGGATCAGAAATCATGGCACGAAGAAACTCACGGAAAAGGGCCCTCGTAACAGAAAAAACAGAGTGAAATCAAAGGATCAGCACTTGAGTGATGAAGCAATGAGCGAAATTAGTAGTGGCACAAGATACTCGAGCTACCAAGGTGACACAGCTTCTGTAGTATCAGAAAGCAACTCACAGTCGGAAACGGAGGTCACGACTTTGGGTTGCTCAATCAATACAAATACTAGACAAGACAAGGTATGTGCAAAATAGAGTAATCCAATCTTGTAAAATTAGCTTTCATTCTCTGACATGTTTGTTTCCTCTTTTCCTTTCAGAATCTTCTGTCAACAGCTAGAGGACATACTATGTTGGAACAACCTAGTCCGATCTCAGTTCTTGACAGTACATTTGATTGTGAAGATTCACCATCTCCAGTTAAGAAAATATCAACTGTTTTTCAAGGTATAGCTCCATTGCTCTGAGTATCAACCTAATATTTGAGCTTCAAATTTATAAACTTGAAGAATGATCTTACTATTATCATACCTTATTGCTTTGTCATGGATTTAACAGAAAATTGTAGCCAAAGTCCAGATGAAGAAAAATGGTGTCCTCAGAATCTGGATCATTTAATAGACTGCACAAGATTAAACCATAGTTTCAAGTACAACCAGAAGTTAGAAAGCATGAGAAACTCCGCTCAAGAGCTCACATGGTTAAACAGGGAACTCGACGAAGCTGCTACAGATCACAGTCTCAATCCTGACTACAGATACATTAACAAGATACTATTTACATCTGGGCTCCTCAAAGACTCGAGCTTCATCCCAACAACGGAGAAGCTCTTTTCGTCGCACCATCTGATCAATCCAGACATGTTTCACGTCCTAGAGCAAACAGAGGACATCAAGGAGGCGGTGAATGACAAGAGAATTCAAAGAAAGATGATTTTTGATTTGGTAGATGAAATATTAGTGCGCAAAATCACATCAAGCAGAGTATACACAGTGGGGAAGAAACAGACAAGTCCGCAGGGGCTGATGGAAGAAGTTCACTCGGAAATGGAGCGTCTCAGCAGGCTATCACATTGCAATCTTGATGAGGAAGATGAGATGGCCAGATTGTTAGGTGTAGATATGAAACAAGAATCAGAAGATTGGGTAGATTACCGTAGTGAGGCTCCTGCTTTGGTGCTGGATATTGAACGTCAGATTTTCAAGGACCTCATAAATGAGGTAATCACAGGTGAAGTAATGGATGGTCGTGATTGGCCAAAGCGGCACTGCAGGAAACTATTCGGGAAGTAGTATCTCTGTCTGCTGTTTTCTTGATTAACATATGAAGAAGCTTGTAATTCAACTCTGTTCATCTGATATACTAAATGTCTGGTGTAATTTAGAAAGAAATATAACCCTATTAGGATTTAGAGTGCATCTCAGTCATGGTTGTTCAAGTACTATCTCTTCGTTAATATATCAAGTAATGTATCTATCTACTCTACTTAATTGAGCCAATGTAATCAAAGTGTTGAATAGCAAAATGAATTGACTGGGCAAATACAGAAAGAATGTTGTCAAAAGAAGAAACAACATAGCACAACGAGATAGAATATATCCCAAAAGGGAGTTCACCTCTTCATGCCATTGCCAAATGGTGGGAAGAACATTAATATAAGATGAGGATTGAAAATATATTATCACCCACCGTGGGGCTCGAACCCACGACCACAAGGTTAAGAGCCTTGCGCTCTACCAACTGAGCTAGACGGGCTTTGGTCTTAATATTAACAATATAATATATATAACCATTTTCCTGAAAAAAAAGTTTTGATTAATATTTTCCATATCAAAATGTAAAATTAAAATCAATTATCTCAAACCATGAGTGTGAAGAAAGTGTTTTTTTTAATTAAAAAATCAAAGACGCTTAAAATATTGAAATATATATGTATATGTTATATATTAATTGTGTTTTTAAGTTAAAAGTTGAATTAACTTGATATCCAATTATCTGTCAAATTACTTAACCGACTAAATAGTAAGTCATGACTTTTATGAGCATATTTTGGTAAGAAAGACATTGGAAACATATATATATAAGGCCCTCAAACATTGTCTATACCAGATAACGAATTAAATTTTATCGGATTTTCACAATATTTCCATGTTTATCATCCTTCCGTTTATTGAATTCCGTTGTTTCTAATTTTCAAAACTTCAAATGATTTGTAATATTGAATTTGTTTTGCTATAAATTAATTTTTTCAATGGCATCGGATTGCAGCGCTAGCTTAGCTATAATCTTGAGAATTGAGTAAAAGAATATTTTGATACTTAGCATCAACTTTCTAGTTTGTTCATCATTGGATGACTTAATTTGAAGCTGCTTAGGATTATATGGTATATATGTTGAATTATAGGGATTAATGATATATATATATACATGCATTTTTGTAGATGGCCTATATGGTATATAATCAGACATGAATACTGCAAAATTATAAAGCATATATTGCGATAATAGGTTGATAAAGTGAGAGAGTTGGAGAAGGAACCAATATCTTTGGCAATATTTTTTAGACTATTAGTTATAATTAAGTTTCTTATCAGTGTTATTATGCATGCCATTCTTGCAAGCTTTAGATATGTTGGCATCGCTTATAGGAAAAACAAGAAATATAATACTCCATCCACCCCGACTAAGATGAGTCGTATTCCTATTTGAGCCGGCGGCCGTCCAAGTAAGATTGTCATTTTTTTAGAACATTTTTATTACACATAATATATATTTTTATTATAATTTTATACTCTAAACATATACTACTTAGTTACTGTGTCCAAAAGAAGTGTCCCATTTTAATTGTGAAGACGGATGGATGATAGGATATGGCCCATCAATAAGGCCCAATGCCCAGAAGCAGAGGCCCAATGCCCAGAAGCAGCTCGGCGGCCCAACACCTCGGCCCATCAAGAGCAGCTCGGCTGGCCCAATAGCACGGCCCACTTACTATAAATAGCCATAAACCGCCTCTCTCATCTATAAATACTAGATGATAGTTAAATTAGAGGAGGACAGAATCACTTTCTGTAATCTATATTTCAGCTCTCATCTAATTCATAATAAACAAGCTCCCTTCTCCGTGGACGTAGACTTCATTAAAAGTCGAACCACGTAAACCTCGTCTCGTTTACTTTCAAATCATTGTGCAAATCTCACTTCGAAAATCGGCGATCGATCACTGGCGCCGTCTGTGGGAATTCAAGTAAATTTTGTGTCCGATCACTATTTCCGAAGTGAAAACACAATGGTTAGATCCACCCGATCTACTGCCATAGCTGCTGCTGCTAAAGGAAAGCAAAACGAGGTTGAGATACCTCGTAATCCACCTCGTCCATCTACTAACGAAGGGGAGGGACACTATGCTCGGTCTGCCAGGCAGGCCACGAACCGCCGAACTCCCGAAGGGCATGTAGAAGATGTCCTTTCTCACCGAGCTGATGACTCCGTTAGCAGTAGAAGATTGAATCAAAACCATCAAGGGAATGCCACACTTCAACCTCTGCTCGGCCATGCGCTCAAAGCATATCTAGACCTCCACGAGCAAGATTTCCTCAAATTCGCCGAACAGCATCAACAACGAGGTCAGTGCGAAGAGGATAAAGCAGGTCCATCACAGCGACCCCAGGCTTCGGAGCAAATCGCCGATGAGAGAGATGACGAAGTCCCCCGAAGACTGCATAATCGCCGAGGTAACATTATTTCACCTCGGCGAGGCTCAACATCACCTCGTCAAAACGTCGACCATTACCGACGTGACGAGGAGCATCGAAGAAAGACTCCACCTCGTCAGAACGTCGACCATTACCGACGTGACGAGGAACACCGAAGAGAGAAGACGCCACCTCGTCGAAACGTCGACTATTCTCGACGTGACGAGGACGACCACCGAGAGGGAAGATTCACTGTTTACAGCAGAATCATTACCCCCTTCACCAACAAAATCCTCTACACACCACTCCCTTCAGCATACAGGGTCCCACCAATCAAACCCTACAACGGTTCTTGCGACCCGAGCAACTTTCTGTCGCAATATCAATATAATATGCTGAACCAGGGACTGGCCGAGGATGTTTACATGTGCAAAGTCTTCCCCGAATTGTTGGTCGACAATGCACGGAAGTGGTTTGACAACCTTCCTCGCAGCAGCGTAGGGTCGTATTCCGACCTGCTGGACGCCTTTGAGAGGCGTTTCTTCCAAAAAGCCGAAGCCAAAATGAGTTCGGCCCAACTCCTTACCCTAAAACAAGGACAAGGAGAATCCATTAGCGACTTCCTAGCTCGGTTCTACAACGAGAGCCTCAAGGTTGATCGCCTCTCCGACGATGTTCTCATTTCGGCGTTCCAAAACGCCATTCACTCCGGCACACTTTTCAGGGATCTCGTGAAAGAGCGCCCCCAAACCTCCAAACAGCTATGGAGGATTGTTGATGCGTTCGCCGAAGCGGATGAAGCGGACAGGAAGAAACGAGCTACTGACCGACCTGAAGGTCAGGATAAAAGGAGAAGAGAAGAACGAGCTGATCAAGGGCAGCATCGACGAGGTGCTCTTGAAAGAATCCAACGAGGTCCATTAGCATCTCGCCTCGGACCTCGGCATAATCCAGAGCAAGATCGGATCGCTCCGCTGAACCGATCTCGGGCAGAGATTTATGAGCTTCACGCGAACTTGTTCCAAAGACCTCCACCATCTCCGCCCTCTCCCGGCGCGGCGTCTCCTCGGCGGCCGAGGTGACTCTCGGCCTCTTCTTCTTCTTCCTCAGCGCGGCTTGAAGAACCTCGGGATCCACTGCAGAAGAAAAACAAAGCATTAAAGTCCAGTTCAGACAAACGAAGTCAAAGTGCTAGTTCGGATAACGAAGACAAACTACACTACGGAGCCTCACCCGGATCCACGTCGGCCAGGGCGTCACATGGGCTCAGCCCAAGCCTCGACAGCTCCTCCTCGGCGTAAGTCCTTTTGACGGCGCCGAGGTCCATCAAGCTCGTCTCGAGCTCGCCGACGGGATCCACCCTCAGTTGAGGGCCGAACTTGGCCACCGACCAGCCATAAAGGGGCACGCCTTCAGCTCGGCAGAAGAAAAATTTCTTCTGCCAATTCGACACCTTGGACGGGGTGACCAACTTAAATTTATTTACTGGTGAAAGGTAAACCCACCCAGTTGGCCCCCGCTTCACTCTAAAAAAACGGAGTAAAGACTCCAGTGACATCGGCCCACCTCGGCGACCGACCTCAACGCAAAAACCTACTACCTGCTTAATGGAAGCAGGTGCAAACTGACCCAAGGGAAGCTCAAATCTATCCAAAAGCTCTACAAAAATAGGGTGTAAAGGAAAACGAAGACCAAAATTGAGGTAATCTTCATAAACAGTGAAAAAACCTACAGGAGGAGAGCAACCTCTATCCTCCTCCCTAGGTAAAATAAGCTCTGCAGACTCGGGAAAACAAAATTTTCTCGCTAGATTGCACATGTGGGACTCACTCATAATGGAGGCGCACTCTAAGGCAGCCTCCGACCCAACTAACGGGGAGTACTCTACGAGTCGGGGAACAGGGGGTAGAGCCGCTCGGGTAAAGACCCTCACGGTGACCTTCGCCGGAATACTCCTAAGCGGCGACGGGGATTCAACAATCTCCCTACCACTCGGAGTATGAGAAGAAGAAACGGAGAAAGCAGAAGAAGAAGTGGAAACAGCAGCCATTATAGCACAGTACTTACTTGTTGAGAAAATTTGAAGGATTTACTTCTCGAAGATTGAAGTCGACGATGGCAAAGAGGTTGGAAACTTTTTGCAGGAGAAAAAAAGATACTAGGGTTGCGAAAAGTGAAAAGTGTTGGTTAGCTTCCAAAGGAAGCCTTTATAGACGTCAAATCACCTTTTCCCAACCGCCTCTTTTTCAAAATCCCGCCCCTTCAGCTCCTCCAACAGAAAAGCGACGCGTGTCACCCACGACCCTCTACAACAGCTGTCTCCCACCACCACTACTTCTACCTCGGCTACAGCCAGAGAGTTACTTCTACCTCGGCTAC
>JAPKLX010000003.1:6579813-6590750 GCA_026898415.1 Leonotis leonurus | reverse complement strand
GCTACAGCCAGAGAGTTACTTCTACCTCGGCTACAGCCAGAGAGTTATTTCTACCTCGGCTACAGCCAGAGAGTTACTTCTACCTCGGCTTCAGCCAGAGAGTTACTTCTACCTCGGCCTCAGCCAGAGCTTCACTTCGACTTCGGCAACTACAAGATCTCCACTTCGGTGCCAGATCTTCACTTCGTCCGAAACACACCCGCCTCGTCAAGATCTCCACCTCGGTGCCGATCTTCTCTTGAGGGGGGGATGTGATAGGATATGGCCCATCAATAAGGCCCAATGCCCAGAAGCAGAGGCCCAATGCCCAGAAGCAGCTCGGCGGCCCAACACCTCGGCCCATCAAGAGCAGCTCGGCTGGCCCAATAGCACGGCCCACTTACTATAAATAGCCATAAACCGCCTCTCTCATCTATAAATACTAGATGATAGTTAAATTAGAGGAGGACAGAATCACTTTCTGTAATCTATATTTCAGCTCTCATCTAATTCATAATAAACAAGCTCCCTTCTCCGTGGACGTAGACTTCATTAAAAGTCGAACCACGTAAACCTCGTCTCGTTTACTTTCAAATCATTGTGCAAATCTCACTTCGAAAATCGGCGATCGATCAATGGAGTATATTAATTGTTGATTTATGTGGTGGACAAGGACAACTGACTCATATTTTATTTTGTTTTACTTAAACTTAGATGCATGTGATGGTAATATTTTCATGATATTAATTAATACAAAATTCAGAAGATATACATACTGTAATAATGGGAACAAAATCTACAAAAGCGCCCATGATAGGATGAAAACATGAGTACTGCATAATTAATAGATAAGCTAGGTGGATCACAGTCTGGAAAATTTAGCCATTCATCTACATTCACATAAATCGTATCTTGATGAGTTTCAGTTGCGTCGCCACTCAAGTTGTTCTGCAGATAAGCATTAGTACCTGCAGTAACACGTGGAGATACGTCTGCAGACATGTTTGTCATTGGTTGAGAAACCATGGATCCTGTGGTGGGCCGTGTGAGGGGTTGTTTGTGTTGAAATCTTGAAGATGAGTTAGGGTTTGGTACTGGCGTTTGCAAGTCTTGCAATGCAATGACGTCGGGGTTGTGAGAGGTTATTGTTGTTGAAGTAGCCAAATCTAGTACAACGAGGGCAGTTCAAGGACTGCTTTTGTTGTTGCAGGGCTTCTTCTCTTGATTGCACCTCCATTTCTCATTCTTCTACCTTATACTAGTGTTTCTTTTGGTTTCCGATTTTGATATCCAACTTTGTCTTTTAAGTTAGACATGTGTTAAAACAAGAATTATTTAATACACACATGTTCTATATTGAATTAGTCTCTTTGGACTTGCAGTGAGTTATAAATTTAACATTACTTGATCTTAATAAATTTGATTATAAATTAGGTTGCTGATAACAGCGTAGATACATTAATACAAAACCTATAGTACCCTTAAATACTTTTTTTGTGAAAACATGGTATGATTTCATAATCTTACATGATCATATATCTTCTACAAACAAATATAACTGCTCAAGCATGCCCGTCTAGCTCAGTTGGTAGAGCGCAAGGCTCTTAACCTTGTGGTCGTGGGTTCGAGCCCCACGGTGGGCGCTCTTATTTTCGTGTTTTTTCCCTATCATTTTTTGTTTTCTTTTCTTTTCTTAGTTATGACTCAAAGTTAATATTTAGGACAATAAACCTCAAATTGGAGTTCACACCATGTCGTTGTACGGGGGTTGCAATTTGCCAAGCTGGGGGCAAACAAAGTCGTCCGATCCTACCGGATTAGGAATGTGAGGGCCTCTCGTCCTTTTGGAGACCTTTATCATATGGAATGCTTGCATCTATTTTCCCCTAGCAAAAGATATGCTATTTCCGTCGTCTTATTATTTATGAACCTTATTTCTAGATATATACGATTATTAATAAAGTAATTTTTTTTTTTGTAAATTGTAGTCTCCAATAAAATTTATTAATTTTTCAAGAATAAAATATTTTATTTAATGGGACACTCAATATAGTAAATGTGTCATCAAAAATGAGACATATTTATTTTCTCTCTATTTCCCGGTTTCTACTACATTACTCAAAAGAAAATCAAACATTGACCTAAAATTAATATTGTATGGTCGCAAAGCTTTTGAAATTAAACATATATAATCCGTTAGTATATAATATTGAATTGAGTAATTAAACATACAGGAAATTAATGAGAGTGGAGAACCAGCATGCATGATTCTTAGAATAATTGTTGTTTCCTAATTCCTATATATGATGTACGAAAATTAACCATTTATTACCATATAACTACATTTGTGTCCTTATTAATTTGACGATTCAAATTGATTTCAACCGAGGATTGGCTTTTTAATATACAATACGTAATACATAGCTTGTGATTAAATCATTTGTATCCACATATATATATATATGATGTTTTTTAAATAGAAAATACCGTAAATGATTAGTTAATGATCATGAAATCTGATCCATTGATTGGGAGAGAATCTATGGCCTAGGATGCTTCCTATTTCCTATACAAGGAGATTTTTAAACAGAAAATGACCCCTACATATATATATATTTTCATAATAAATATATATAGATAGATAAATAGATAGATAGAGAAATGTGGTCCTTATGTACAGCAAAGATAGATAGATAGAACCAAACCCTAATGAGTTCGTAACTTCACCTAACATATTAGTATTATTATTCTTAATTCTCTTCTTCTTTTTTCCTACTTTTCAACGTGGACCACTGCGTACCTATCTTTCATTATAACTTCTTTCCATTTTCCTCTTCTTACGCCTCCTTCAAGATTACTCTTCGTATATCTGTTATATTCCACTCTGATATCATCGCCTTCAAATCTATACTTCATCTCACTAGCTACATCAGCTGATGTCTTCTTCTCATGATCATCATATGCTCACATATATTTCCCCTTCTACTAAGCACAAACAAACAAAAATATATATGTATTTACTTGATTTTGATCATATATTTGAACATTCAACTCTAATTTTGACAGTTCGTGAAGAAGAAAAATTAGCCATATGCAGGAGCAGGGACCATGCTAACTATAGCTACCTAGAATGAATTAATTAATACTTTTGATCTTGCAACAAAAAGTTTGGGGGATTAGGCATCAGTTTGCATCTTGGCTGAAACTGACGACGATATGATTTAACCAGCTGCAAGAACAAAGTTTAAACTAGCTAGTACTGCATATATATTTCGATTATAACAAAATCAAATTAATCACTCATTTTTCTAGTAGTGAATAAATTAAATTTGCTGCGCAAGAAATCAAGAAAATTTCAGAGATGAAGAGAAAATACATTACTCACTACTCACTGCAGCTGCTATAGATAATTTGATGATAAAATGTAATTAAAGTGAACATAGTTATACTTACTCACCCACACATAGTACTCACATATGTATTATATGAGTATATATCATAAGTACCTTCATTACGAGTGTGTACATTCCTTCCATCCAGTGTAATTTTCTGATCGAATCACATGAAATCACAACCTTGAAGTGACGACGGTTGCATCCAGAAGAAAACTCATCAAGCCCTAGCTAGCTAGCTAGCTTCCATCACTGGTCTGTGAAGGTAGGAGGTTTGCAGTGCTCGTATTAAAATGGACCGGCCTAGAAGATTCATATTCTGCGTTGGATGCAGCTATTTGTGACTGAAAATAAGAAGCTGGTTGGACTGTAGCATTAGGTTGACACACAAGAACTTGGTGATGGTGATGATGATGCTGAGAAAGGCTGAAGTTGTGCCAATCTTCTCCTTGATGAGTAGGTGGTGATGAAGAACTATTAGGGCTCCTTGGATGGTGAGAGAGGGTCAGATTCGAAGAGGGGTCCCACCTCATAAACGAGTTGAAGGGAGCAATATTTGGAGTAGTAGCGTTGTTTATCAAGCTTGTTAATGAAGTAGTGGGGTTTTTTTGGTTTGTGGAAATATATGATGAATGCTGCTGTTTTTGATTGACTGCTCCCAAGTTGAAGTGCCTCATCATCCCATCATGATGTTGTTGATGATGATCACTTGTTATTCTCCCCCAATGATCACCTTCGATTTCGCGCGGTCTGTCTGAATCAACAACACCCTTTGATCCGTGCGGTTGAGTACTGATATTTAATGAAGTAGTGTTGGGCATTGGAAGAAGAGTAGTAGTGGCAGTGAAGGTGGTGCCTTGAGGGAATTGGAGAGGAGGGAGCTCATCAATTTCATTCTTGGCAGCATTGAGGAGCCAATCCACCACTTTGCTTGGCTGGTTTAGGCCTAGCCTGTCTTGAAGGTCATACAGCTGGATGGCTGTGGGAACCGATAGCCTCACCCGCCTGTCCCTTAGGCCTCTCACGGTGCAGACCTTGCTGTGCCGGTCCTTTCCCCCGAAGGCTCTTGAAACGCGTACTATCCGAGGATCTTTGAGCCTCGACCATGATGTTATGGAGCTTGATGAGGACTTGCTGTTGTTATGATCACTTGTGCTGCTTCTCTCTTGCTTTGTGAAATCTGGTGCTGCTTCACTTGTAATCATATTCTTATGCCACTCATAGCTTTCTTGTGCTCAAGCTTGTCTGAGTTAGTTCTGAGAATCCCTTTTGTTTATCTGCATATACTACAAATGAGGCCTGCACTTGTCAGATCTTCAAGATCGATCCTTTTCTATGTAAGACAAAAGAATTTGAGCAAATATATGTATGCTGTTGAATCAAGAACATGAACTCAACTTCTATAGCCTATATCGTGTCAAATAGAAGGAAAAACAAAACTAAAAACTTATGTGCCCTACATATGTATGTATATGTGATTTTGTTCTTGTAATACACATTCTTGAGAGATTTTGAATCATGACATATCAAGAAATAATACACAGATTTAATTTTTGTATTCGTATGTATAAAATCTCTTTATTGAAAACCAATCTTTACAAGAAAAAACTAGAGAAATCTTTGAAGGGGCTGAAAAAAACTAAGGTATATATCTCTTACAAGGTGAAAATCACTTACTCAGCTTGTCTGAAGCTACCCGTGTCTTCTCGTTCAGAATCAGTTCTATAAATATGTAATTTTGTCTTATACTAAAAGAAAAAGAAGTGCTGCAGCACTTATAATGAATTGGGAGTAGATATGCTGCTGTCTTAATTTCTTAACTCAGAAATCAGCCTCCAAAACTCTTGAAATATTATTCTAGCTAAGAGAAAATTCCCAAGCATACAGCAAGAGATATACTAATACAAGATGTGTTATTGGAAGAAAAAGCAGGAAGATGCTGGTGTTGGAAGAACGGTGCTCGTTGCGCCACGTGTGCACCGGCATCCATAAATATATAAATAATTTTTATATACTTGTTTATAGTCAAATATATATGTAGTTATGTAATATCTTATAAATAAATTGGTTGGTAATGAATTGAATTAAGTAGCTGTCAAAGTTTTGGACTAATTATACATGAGTTTGGTTTGGAGGAAGACAATTTTCCTTGTGAATGGATCAAAGCAAATAAGAGAAGAGGGAGCATTTCCAATTTATGGGACCATTTTTCTCTACACATCTAGAAAAAAAGAAGTTGGCTTTAATGCTTTATCGACAACTACAAAAGGCATTATATTATGGTGAATTCACATCACATGGTTTTGACAGATGCACGCCTACCTCCTACCTTACTAATTTAACTAACATTTAATTACAATTTTTCCTCAAATTAATTCATTCATGATCATTTACCAATATTTGATATTGTAGTTAAAATATGATTTGATTATAATTAAGGGCTATTTATATTTTATATGGTTATAATTAACACATGCATTAATCTTGAAGATGTATATAAAAAAAACCATTGCTAAGAATCAGTTAAATGACAGTCCTATTTTTAATGTATTAATTTAATTAAACTAATTAAAGAATAATTGCTAGATTGAGGAAAATAAATTAGAAACTATACCTCAATTGGATTTTTAGATTTTTTGGAGTGAGAGTAACGTCACTGTGATGTTGGATTGGGGTGTGACTTTGTGAGGGACCAACTGATTTTTTCATTAAAATTTCTCAGGATCATTTAGAGATAGAAAGAGAGAACCATACTATATTATTTAATTTTCTTGTTGATCATATATAGTTTGAAAGAAATTAATTCTTCAAGAGTGAATATATATATATATGTATGTATACTGCATGTAGTTCTTGATAGGAATAAGAGATTAGACGTGCTGAACTTTGTTTCTAAGACATTTAAAATGTGCTTCTTACATCATTAAATGCTTTGTTATATTTTTCTTTCCTATTTATCTATGGGGGGATTGGGATTGTTGGCTGCCTACCAAGAATCTTGCATGGGAAGTTCACACTGTGATGCTAACTCATCATTTATAGACAAATCCATAAATGAATATATATCCACAATCTGCATATATATATATATATATATATATATTCATATGAATAAAAGATGAAATAAATAACATGTGGAAAAAGGAATATTAATCAAATGATTATAATCATCAGCTTCAAAATGTTGCAGAAAAGGGTTTGGATTGGTATTATATTATCTGTCGTCATTGCCACCTCAAAAGGGTAAAAACTACATATAAAAATTTCAGGGTGCAAGAATTTGGATATGAATATTTTGTTTTATATTATTTTGGATTTTAAAGGCAACTGCATCATTATAAATTACTGAATCCAACATTAATATTTCTGTTGTCTTATAAATTACTGAATCCAACATTAATATTTTAGGGCTCTCTTGGTGGAGGAGTTTAATTGTGTGTGCATAAAGACCTGTGTAGAACCTATTTTTTCCCTGTGAAATAAGTGTACAATCAAAAAACAATTGACTGTATTTTCCAGATTGATTTAATTTATGCCACAAAATGCACGCTTATTTTAATGGAAATCAATTATTAAGGTTAGCATAAGAGAGTTAATTAATCTTACTTTTGCATAATAATGAAGAAAAAATATCATAATATAGGCTTGACTAGAAATAAATAAATAAATATATATATATATATATATGGGCTATAGGGTTGTCCTCACTCCTCAGGGCATATACAGTATAGGATAATCGAGGATAATTGTACTAAAAGAAAAGAATATACTCCATTATTAAAAAGTTAGTTCCGTGAAATCAAAGCATTCATAAACTGGGAAATGAGAAAGAGAAAGAAAGAGGGTACGTGTATTAAGTTCAGTTATTGGGTTGTTAATCCATTTTAATGAGACTAGTGGTTAGATGAGTTTGATGTTTCATGTTGCTTCTTTTTCCCATTAAATTTGTTTGTTTATTCTTGTTACTGTGTGGTTGGAGGCATTTCTTATGCCTTTATTGAAATAAATTCTTTTTTTTTGTTCAATAAAAGAAAAGAATATACTGATATTATAGAGAAATATAGTATGTCTTAATATTATAGAGAAATAGTATATCTGATATGTGTCGTGCAGAAAAATTGTAATCCACGGTTTGTAATGAAATTGGAACCGTCTTACATGATTCGTTTTCAATATATTAAGTGTTGTGATATTGATGGTTCGATTATAATTCAGTTGTAAAATGTGAAACGATGAACGCCTCTAATCATTCGTAAATTGTATGTGTGTATATAAGTTTTTTTTTAATATTTTAAATGGTGATAATATAAAATCTATTTTTTATATGTTGTATATCAAATTAAATATCTTATCGCAATCTTTAATTTAATATTATATATGTGTGTGTGCGCGTCTGAAATAAAATAATTTTGATGAATAATATATGTAAGAGGAAAATAGCAATTTTATTAAACTTCATTTGCTAAAATATATTGTAAAAATTATTTAACCTACTTTATGTAACAAATCATTAATTTGAAGTTATTTACAAAATTATCGTTGAAATTAATTGCTTTATATTTTGAGTTTCCGTTTTATATATATTATAGATAGTTTACATATCATTTTTTCCCATCCTCTCTCTCTTTGTCGATCACTCTGTGCGCACACATGTACACCACAACCAACACTGTTACATTAGGTCTACTCTCGCCGCCTTTTCTCGGTAGAAATCTCACCGCCTTCACCTTTCCCTTCAACCCAATACTTCTCTTCTTCTTCCCTTTGAAGATCGTCGTTATCGCTGCTTCTTCATCTGCAAATCAAAGCCGCCACCGTCAGCCTTGTCTCCCTCCTCCTTTCGCGCTCAAAGAGCAGCAGCGAAAACCGTCAGCGCCACTACTAATGATAGTTCTTCCACTATTGTCCGCAACGCCGCCCAAACCAAGCACCGCGACAAGTCAACGTGTTTAACACATCAACTATATATCTCCTCTCATTTTTATTTCTTAATTTAGTTCTTTATTTTGAATTAATATTAACTACATACATAATTTAAATTGTGTATAAGTGTATACATTTATTTTTCATACCCTAACTTTCAAATTCTGAATTCACCACTGGTTGTCAGTCCATGACCGTTTTTACACTAACTTATAAGTACATTAATTTCAAATCGTAACATATAATGTGACCAATTCCAAGATGTGCTCATTCAAATGTATTTTTCAAAAATTGGCTATTAATTAAAATGTATTTGTTGAGTTATATTAGTTGAAAAAAAGAGAATACATAACGTGTAACAAGCATTAAGGAGACAAGTTATAATTAGGAAGCAATAATTTAGTTAGAAATGTAAATGTGTGTGATACACACACAATCATTAACCATGACAAGAACATGGCTGTACGTACTAACTTCTGTCTTTTTCATTCATAGTAATCAACCATAAATATTAACTATACACTGTCAAAATTTTAGAGAAGACTTTTGTAGCTACGAATTTTCTCGACTGACTAATAATCAAATCTTAAATTTTTTTAGGAAAAAAAAACTAGTATCATACGTACGAGTCAGAAAGTAGAGGCAGTGATGGACGAGGATCTCGAGAAATAAATTAATGAAAAAGTTAGATATATGAATTATTACCAAATATATGGTCCCCTGATCCAGACAAGGGATTGCTCAGAGTTTTCAGTGTCACATCCTTAATCCTCGTTCTCCTAATAAATATCGATTTTTTTTGTTCCTTAATAAGTGTCTCATTTTAAATTACAAGAGTTAAATAACATTAAAGTTTATATTTTACCCTTTTAACCATTTGAATATTTTTACTTTTTACATTTTCAATGCAATAATTAAGAATATATAGTGTAAATTAGTTTGTTGTCTTGATAATTGGATTTTGGTGTTTGGGAACACCTAATTGGGGACGGAGGGGAGTACTAATTTAATATCATCCCCTATTTCAAATATTAGAAAAATTAAAACTACCCAAATTGCAAAATTGGTGTGTGAAAACTAAAACTACCCAAATTTCATAAATATAATATATATAGTGATATATATATAGGATATAGATCATATACAAAAGGATTTTAAAGTAGGAAATATGAAATGATCTAAGCCATTGATTTGGATGATCGGACGGATATGATTAAATCTGATCTACTTAAAAAGGCGGTGCATTCCATCGCTTTGAACGATGCACGAAGGATATTTTAGTAATTTTTTATTTTTTGAGAGAGAGAGAGAACGTGTGTTATTGTAGGAAACTGCAAAAAGGCAGTTTCCTTATTCTCTCACGCAACACAATCTCTCCCATTATCAAAAAACAAATCAGATTTCTCTCGTTGGGAGGCAGCCGGAGAAATCCTCCTCCGAATTCTGTCGTCTCTCAATCGGATTAGAATTTTCTAGAATCAATCCGTTCATGCCGCTCCGATGCTTGAGTAGTTTCAGAAATGAGCCGAAGAAGGTGAGGGTTTTGGGTTTGGATGGGGATGAGTTTGGCGCCTTGCACAGGAGGAGATGAAAGTTCAGATTCGCTAGGGGCGGGGACATCGGCGGTGGAGGCGGCGGATGCAGTGAAAATGGGGAGCCTTCTGTTGCTCCGATGCTTGAGTAGTTTCTAGTTTCTAATTTGTTTCGCATATGAAGGTTATTTTTTGAATCTGTTTCTTCATTTGATCTATTGATTCTTCATTTATTGTACTGATTCTACAAAGGGTTAAATTTGTTCTGATTCTTCAATTGGAGATTACGTTTGTATCTGTTTCATATGAAATTTGGGGAAGAATCAAATCACTACGAAGGTCTATTTGTAGTCTATTTGTATGTAAATTGTATTCTCCGATGGTAGCGGCTTGGGGAAATCTGATTTGGGAGCAGGGGCAGTAGATCCATTAGTGGATAAGTAATGCATAATTGTAGCTTGGTTCAATGCATATTGTTCAATTCCATAATGCAACAATGATAATATACCAACAATGAAACAAAATAATTATCAATGCAACAATGTAACTGAATTAATGCAAAGCTATATACTGGTTCAATGCAAATTGTTCATTTTCGTAATGCAACAATGATAATATACCAACAATGCAACAAACATAACTATCAATGCAATAATGTAACTGAAGTAATGCACAACTATATACTGGTTCAATGCACATTGTCCAATTTCGTAATGCACATTGTCCAATTTCGTAATGCACATTGTCCAATTAAATACAAAGCATTTAAATACAGAGAACTGTTTTGATTTAATTATGGAATGCACCCTATAATTATGGAAAGTAAATAACCTCCCTTCTAGATTAACATCAGTTTTTTTATTCTCCCTTAATTATCTCATAATTTAGGCTAATAACACACGTTCTCTCTCTAAAAAAATAAAAAATTACTAAAATATCCTTCGTGCATCGTTCAAAGCGATGGAATGCACCGCCTTTTTTAAGTAGATCAGATTTAATCATATCCGTCCGATCATCCAAATCAATGGCCCAGATCATTTCCTATTTCCTACTTTAATTTCTCTTTTTACCTGAACCACTCCCTATATATATATATATATATATATATATA
>JAPKLX010000003.1:6475224-6569813 GCA_026898415.1 Leonotis leonurus | reverse complement strand
ATATATATATATTGATAACTTATTTAATAATAATTTATATTTAACATTTTCAAATCTAATAAAAAATTATAAATTGTATAAAAATGTCCAGATTTCACATTATTTAAAAAAAATTAATAAATTTTATAATTTATCACATATGACTATTATAATATATTTGTATTATTCTAACAATCCTTATATATTTTTTCAATATAAATAATAAAAAAAATGAGAATTCAATCAAATAGTATATAATCTTCTTATTTATTTAAATATCATTTTCATTAATATAAAAATATTTAATTAATATATTTCGATGCCTATTTGACAATTCAATTAAATTGATAATTTTTCGCCGTATATCATTATTAGATAATGAAATTGAGTCTCATTATAACCCACATATTAAATTATCTATTAATGGGTAGATATTTTAAATATATTTGATTATACTTTACATGTATTTTTCTTTTATCTTTAATCCAAAACTATTAGATTCGATATTTAATCGTAAATATTCGACTAAAATTATCAATAACATATATATATATATAAATATATATATTAACATATAACTATTTAGATGTAAAGCTTATTTTATATATTAACAAAATAAATTTTAACTTAATTTTTTATTTTTGTTATAATGATATTTCGAATCAAATTGAATATTAACTAAAAGAGATCGAAATTTGAATTTAATATTTTAAATATTATTATTTACTATATTAAACAAATTAAATATTCAATTACAATATTCATAACAAATCGAAGAAGAATACTCATAACAAATCAAATACGTGCGAATCATTATTTAATATTAAAAAATGAATATAATACAAATCGAATGGTCAGAATAATTTCACAAACAACATCGAATATTGTTATATTTAGTTTGATTCGATTTGTTTACAACCCTCAAATAATTATTGAATTCAATTCAAGTCATTTTTATCGCTATTCCATAGTTAAACCATGAATTTAGATAATTGTTTACACTTGATAACAAGCAAAATCGTGAGAACTTTTAGATTAATATTATATGACATCAACAACTCATTGACGTAAATGTATGCATTGTAGTTACAAATAAATAATTTAAATACATTTTCCACTCTCAATAAAATTCATATATATATATATATGTAATTTTTTTTGAAGCAAGCACGAACATATATATTTAGCTTTTAATCAAATTATGAATATATTTATGCATATAAATAAATGAGTTTATTTCTATACGGGCATGACATGATTATGAATGATTAATTGAGATATAAAGACGAGCAACAAGACATTACAAATTTTGATTCTAAATCGTTGGTTCTTTTAAACTCGTCTTACAAAAAGTATATTTTTACAATAATTTACAAATTATAACGTAAATTTTTGAATAATAATTAATAAAAATAGTGAAAGAAAAAAAATTATTAAATGAAAAATTGGCTCATGATTCTGAACATTTGAAACCAGAACTTAAAGCAAAATGTTTCTTATACAGTTGCGATTCAGAATTTTAATAATCTTTCACGTTTCGGTTCTCAAAACCGCCGATTACGATTCTTTTAAACACCTGTAATATTAATGAGTATTAGAATCATTTTTTATTTTACTTTATAATGAATATGAGTATATAAATTAAATTCAAATATATTAAAAAATAAAATATTAAGTTATTAGTACGAGTCTACTAATAGACAAGTTTACGAGTCTACTAATAGTAAATATAATCTATTCATATATATATATATATATATATATATATATCAAGTTGTAAATTTATTTTTCATTAGTTTTGGAACGATTTGCTAGTTTATGATAAGCAAATTTACATAATTAACGACTTTTATTATACATATTTAGTATATGAATAAGTAATACATATATCTATGATAACAAATACTCCATCCATCCATGAAAATGGTTTACATTTTGACCCGACACGGGTTTTAATAATGTATGTTGACTTTAATAGGAATGTGTAGTTATTGGAGTTTGGGTCTCACTTGATATATTATTTTAAATTGGATTGTGTGTAGTTAGTGGTGGGGTCTGTTTACTATAAATGGAAGGTTTCAAATGTAAACCATTTTCATGGACGTCCCAAAATGGCAAAATGTAATCTGTTTTGGTGGACGAATGGAGTAGTAATAAATGAAATGATGTTGAATACCTTTATAAATTATATAAAATATTAATCCCGTCAAATTTCGACGGGCAGCAATCTAGTTATTACCAAATATATGGTCCCCTGATCCCAGGCAAGGGATTGCTCAGAGTTTTCAGTGTCACATCCTTACTCCTCGTTCTCCTAATAAATATCGATTTTTTTTTGTTCCTTAATAAGTGTCTCATTTTAAATTACAAGAGTAAAATAACATTAAAGTTTATATTTTACCCTTTTAACCATTTGAATATTTTTACTTTTTACATTTTCAATGCAATGATTAAGAATATATAGTGTAAATTAGTTTGTTGTCTTGATAATTGGATTTTGGTGTTTGGGAACACTTAATTGGGGACGGAGGGGAGTACTAATTTAATATCATCCCCTATTTCAAATATTAGAAAAACTAAAACTACCCAAATTGCAAAATTGGTGTGTGAAAAGTACCCAAAATCTAAAAATATATGATAAAAATATTTATTTTTAAAAAAGTTAATATATTTGGATTTACTTTAATTTATATTCTCTCTCTTTCCGCTTCTCTCTCTTTCCACTTCCACATAATTGTGGCACTCTCTCTTTCTTTTCTACCATTGTTGGCCACTTTCTCTTTCCACATATCAATCGGCGTGAAAATTACGAACGGTCGATTTCATATACTACTTGTTTTCTAGCGGTGGTTATATATTATAGCAATATGTCATCTTATAAATTAACTTAGGCAACAATTGTTGGCATAGGAACATCAATTGTTGTCTTGGTTAACAAGCGGTGGTTACTAACCCTTACGTTTTAGCCAGCGGTTGTCATAATTTTCTATTCCTAAACATATAATAACCGCTAGCTAAACTCTAGCAAAAAGCATCCACCGCCAGTGAATTCTCACCGGCGGTGAATGCGTCTGCTGGGGTTTAGCTATATGTTGATAACATAATATTCCAATCTTAAACATATAACAACTGCTAGCTAAACCATAGTCAAAAGTATCCACTGCCGATCTCACCGGCGGGAGACCGGCGGTGGATGCGTTCTGCTAAGGTTTAGCCAAGGGTTGTAGCTTTTTGTGCTTATTCATATTTTTAAGTTCAATAATTTATGTTGTGTCTAATTACATGATTAAATTTTGAAGGTATCGGAGCGCCCGTGATATCGTCGACCCGATTTAGTGAATCAGGTATCGCATGTGAATTACGTATTAATAATGAAGACATCATTTCATATATAACAATCAACAATTAATAAATTCAATGCAATGTGTAGGATATTCTCCACTTTTTAAAAAGTGAGTATTTTCCACATATGTTTTAAGAATTTGGTATTTTTCACATGCACCATTACCAAAATGGGTAGTTTTACCCATTAACACTTTCAAATATATATAATTTAATTATACAATTCTCAAACTTAATCACACTATGTTAGGTTCAGTTTTTTCTCAAAGTGTTATGTTCACGTGTTAACCTAACACATGCATTTTTGCTTTCTTCACATGAATACTAACTAGGACTCCAACTCAGCATGACGTGGAATGGTGACATAGCAACCACAACAACCACGTGGAGTGCTGACTCAGATGTGATGGAACAGCACACGTCTGGAGAATGAAGACCAAGTCTAAGTCGTGCAATTGAGATATTCATGCTAGTGGAATTCTGTTCCACAAATCCATGAGTCAACAACTAACTAGAGTTGTTCTACAATTCAAGGAAGATATGCGGACGCAACAACTGACTGCAAGAATTGTGGAAGTCATGGGCATGTTGTTGCTATATATATGGATCTAGGCCTAACTTAGCCCATGTAGTCTACCTATAAATACTAGAGTCATTCATTCAGTAGAGAGATGTTTTTCATAGTTATTTTTCATAGTTTTCATTGTACGGTTCCTAGCTTTTAAGAACGTACGTTTAACATTTTAGTGATAGAGTTATTGTGTTATAGTGTAGACCAACAATGACACACTCAACACTTGTTTTGATAATTCTTTTTAGCCATAAAGCTCGTGTAGGTTATAAGTTTATAACCTACGCAAAAATTCATCATGTGTTCTTTCTTTATTGCTTTTAGCTTCCGCATTTTACTTTATCTAAAGTGGTTGATATACTTTCACACTATTTAAAAAATAATAATTTAACTTAATTGTATATTGTGTATTAAGTGAAATTTATATCTCACTTGATTTATTATACTTAATTGAATTGTTTATTAAAAATAAAAATGTTCATTTACCAAAAAAAAGAAAAAAATTTGAATAACAATTTCATGAAAGAAAAAACATAGTAAAATGGATAATAACTTTGTGGACGGATAGAATATTTCATTTCATATTTTCATCAACAATAACCGCAGCCAAAACAAAGGGTTAATCTTATTGTAATTAATTCAATTAGCCTAATGATGCATTTATTTATACAAAGAAATGCAGTACATAGTACATGTCGAAGGAATCTGGTGATGATTATCTCTTGGGATCGATCAGAAAAGATATTTAGTTGGGCAAAGAAAAAGGTTCTCAATGAACACAAAAAGGGACCATGTATGTACTCTTAAAGCATTATGGGAGGTAGTAAATAATTATATATATTGCATTTGCTTCCCTCTTTTCTCTTTAGGTTTTTATAAGTGACAGTTGATAGCATGCAGAAAAGGAGGCCACCCTCCAAAAAATTTGAATGTTAATTAAGTGTGGTAATAATCAACTTGTACTTAAAAGAACTAAAGTCATACCAAGTAGAAAGTAGTTCATGATGTTCCATACAAGTACACTCATCATCAAAAGCATCGCCTTATGTTCATCGTTTCAACAATCATTTATCAAGAAAAACTTTCAAGATCGACATCAAAGAACGTACTTGAACTCACCATATAGTGTTGGAACTAGGAGTTTGCAATTGTTCAGTTTTAGTTTATTTTTCGATTATCTAAAAGTCTAACATATATTTTTTTTCATAATTAATACTAGTATATCGTAATTTGCACTAAAATTTTGGTAATAAAATTGTTTCAATAAAAAAATATGATCAATCTTATATATAATAATTTACATATTATAGCCAACATGCAGAAATTAATTTATAAATAAAATTTTGTGATAAATACTAATTAAATTCTATAATTTTATACTTATTTATTACATTAAATAATATATAGTAAAAAGTTTGATCAGTTAAGTTATAACCAAACCTTTTTACGAAATATCGATCCAAATTATAACAATTTGCTTCCTTAAAATTAGAACAAAATTAATCCTGAATATATTAAAACCTAAACCGGCCAAACATCAAATGGTTCGGGATTTATGCTCACGCCTGGTTGGAACAATTTTTTCCCCATTTCCACTTCTGTAGATGAATATTGCTATTCATTATTTGAACTTCCTAATAATTAATCTATAGGGGAAACTGTTTATTGTGCTTAGTTTATAGATTAGGGAAAATATCGAGCAACAATTATTAATGGAGTCAATTAAGTTCATATATACGAAATGATAGATGGTTTGCAGTGTTGCAGAGAGAGATCAGATGCAGTTGGCCTTTTCTGCTGCCATCTTTATGCATTATTGTACTGAAGCATTTAATTCCTTTTAATCACTTACTTTTTCACGGTAGAAAGGATGCTACGCACCCGTTGATTGCATGGGGCGTGTGTCGTGTTTCAGTGGCGAAAATTTTATAATATAATTTTTTTATTGGTAAAAATATCATATTGTACGTCAAATATTTAAGAATCATATTGATATAACATTGATTTGGTAAAATGATTTTTTTTAATATAGTATTTTTATGTAAATTAAATATATGAATATTACAAATATATCGACGTATAAAATAAATCACAATTTTCATTACCAAACCATGACACCGTTACATCAATATGATTCTAAAATATTTTAGGCGCAATATGATATTTTTACTCATAAAAAATTTGTACTATGACACACCCCATGCAATGAAGGGTTGTGCAGCATCCTTATCTACCGCTTTTTCACCTAAGCATTTGTTCCTTAGTCTCTAATAGGGTTTATACTTTATACCCCACACACTCATATTTAATTGACATAATAATAATATATTTAAATACAACAATTAAACGTTCACATATACATACATGTGAGGAAACATAATACTCCCTCCATCCCGTTAATAACGACCTATTTTCCATTTTAGGACGTCCCACTAATAATGACTCATTTCCTTATTGGGTAAAAAAATTGCACATGGGATGCTTTTACTTTTTGTGTAATAGGCAAATATTAAGCTTCCTTGGTAGTCGTGTATAAAGTAAATGAGTCATTATTAGCGGAACGGAGTGAGTATATGATAGGAAAGCTGCATCAACAGAAGCAGCAGAAACAGTAGAAATAAGACAGTTAGTGTGTGCTTTGTGGATTGGTCAAATTAATTTCCTTTTGAGGAACCCTAAAATCAGTCGCATATCATTTCATTTCTTTGTTCCTTACATAGCACAAGCATATAACATCAGCAAGACAATAACTCTTTCACTTTGAACTTAAAATGTGTGCTTAATTTATAGCTTGATTTCAAATTATTTTCAAGCATATTCATCATTTATTTCTATATTGTCTCAATTTTCAGATATGGAGTCGTGGTCGTGCACGGCAAGAATTCCGAGTCTGAAAGGATGAGAAAGAAAAGGCTGAAAAAAAAGTGGAGGCAGCACCAAATTGTCGTCCAAGATGATAGTGAGGTTACCAGATTAAGATACAAAAGTTACACCCCATACATTAAGGCATTACAAAATGCAGAGAACACTTGTTTTATGAAATGGCACATCAATAAACATCACATAATGCAATTACATAATGGCATGCGCAAATTGCAACTGTAGATGGATAACTACAGCACACTGACCCTGCCTATCTTCCACTTTAACTGCCCATACGCATTTCTCTGCTTAAAATATTATCTTGCTCCATACCCCTATTTCATGTCTCATCTTGCTTCAAGATACTCACTAAGGTTTACAAAATACATAGTGATATATACAAGACAGGACCTTTCCATCAGTGGAAAAAGTCAAAAACCATTGATCGTATTGAAGCAAGGAGAGTGACAAGTAATTATCTGCGTATTTAACGAATACATGCATCCAGTGCTAAATCCAGCTAATTATTTGTCTCAAGTGCAGATGTTGTAACACCTTGTTCAATGCTTCTTGAGTACATTCTTCACTCAAGTTTTTTATTATGTACACTGTAGTAAGACAGAGACTTGAAACTTGAATATGCTCGAGATTGGAGTATGAAACAAGTAGCATAATAAAGTAGGAACAACTGTGTTCTAACTTCTAATCACTAACAAACTTTGCTCTAGAGATGAATCACGTCATGGTACAAGCCCAAGAGTGAAATGGGGACAAAAAAGGACATCACATGGAGGTGGCCAGAAATTCCCACCTCCATGCCATTACATAATAATCGAACGTCTTCAGCAACAAATTAGATATAACCAATCCTATCATCATGAGCTTTGAAAAGAGGCCAGGTTCAGCATAGGTTATAGAAACAACATTGTTCAGTTGACACATCAAAGGACACTAGACTTCACCAGGAACAGCAGTCTGCGGACGGATAAGCATGAAATAGTTATTAGAAAAGGCAGCAAAATAGACTAGGACTCTGTGATAAAGAAATAAATGCTATCTGCTGACAAAAATTGTATACTCAGGTGGAAGTGAGAAGGATGTCTAACTTTTCTTCGCTAAACCTTAGATATTAAGTGACCACATTCAAATCATTCACAAAGCAAAAAACTATAATGTGGATATTGCAGAATTTGATCTGAAAAAGACAACCTTCAACATCTTTAAATAAAAGCAAAAGACCAATAAGCCATATCCTAGCAATGATTTTAGACAAAGCATCATTGGAGTTACAAAATACTCCTTTGAGGTGAGAATACATTATCGGAAAAAACAACTCCGTAAAAAATAACATGTCATGAAACACACCCTGTTTCATGGAATATATCCCAACATGGAAAACCTGTTGCATAGAACCAAGCTGACCTTTAACCATAACTTCAAGCAGCCAGATAGCTGTCACAACTCACAAGCCTGTTAGGATAAGAAAATGATCCTAAGATGATTTAGAGTGGTAACTCTAACTTCCTTATCTCTCGAAATGGATGAAGAAGACAGCCCATAGAGGAAGTAACCAGAAAAATAAATGTTAAAAATTAATATCACATAATATTCAGGTAAAATGCGTATCTCCAACAAGAAAGCAAGAAGTAGATATGAGGAAGTATTTGTACAGTTATTTTTAAGTTTATCACATCATCAGACTCTACTTTAATCTAATTATTTTAACATACTTGTGCACGGAACTTTAAGCAGCAGCTCTCAATGTCAGATTGATTTCTTTTTTAAAAAAATCATTCTGAAAGAATATCGAGCAGGTATAGGAGGATACAACTTCCATATAAATACTGAATTGTACAAGTTACGTTTGGGAAATTAGATTAAGATACATGAGTTTTCCGACAACGAGACTGGTGGTCAGGCTCTAGTCATAGACCAAAAAGGGTGGTCAACCTGTTGTAATTCTCAACTGCAGCAACTCTTGACTGATGTCTGGATAACACTGGTGAGTTACTTACTAGCTCAAGAACAACTGAAGATCCTAAATTATGTGAAATGGATATCAGTTTCTGGGGCACATCATGACCACTGAGTTTTACTTCTACAAAAGCAATCCTGTATGGTACTTTTCCCAGCCACCCTGCAATAGGACCACTTTGAGATCTTATGCTTCTAAATGTACATAGTAAATCAATGAAATAAGCACAGCTCAGGAAATGGATCCAATGTTAATTTGGCAGGAAAGGTCATAGCTCAACAAAAGATTATAGGATCATAGGTGGCATGAACTATATCTAAAATCCTTAGGTGGCATGAACTATTACTTTCAACAAAAAGTATGGAGAATTAATATAAGCTTCAAAACATAACAATTGTCATCCTCCAGTGATATGCCCTACTCCTCGAAAAACCACATACACCAAAACGTTCAGATCAGCTGAAAGGGGTGGAGTTGCCACATAATGGTCAATTAAGCGATCAGCCTAGATTAATCAAAACCTTGTTTATTCCGCGGCATTTGCTGGCACTTCAACTCATAAAGTGGTCTTCATATTTATGCAACCAGGAACAATAGAATTATATTCAAACTTCAAGTTCAAGCATCTCAGGCAAACGAATTACAACATAATTATGACTCATAGCCAAACGCCATATCAGCAAACACACCGGAAGCAATATCAGCAAAGAATTCAAAATCATAAATAATGTGTAAAATACTTTATATCCACTATGGAAGATCCAGTCAAGCACCAAACAGCAAACACACCATCCATTATCGACTAATCATAAAATCTCAAAACCAAAATAGACGACTAATTCTTCCTCCAGAAAAAAAATAAAAAACACAAAATACATACCCATGATCTACTTCCGGTATCCGCCGCCGATGGCATTCATGTCCTCGATAACCGTAGTAGTCAGGTAAAGGCTGCGGGAAGTCGGTGAGAGCAAAGGTCGTCTCATTAATTCTTCATCCGCTCCACGTTAGCCTTCTCGAGGAAGGTGTGCCTGACCGGTGGGTGGTTGCGGCGCTGGTCTCGGCAATGTCATAGTCATAGACAGTTCGAGGAGTGAATTTGGAGACTTTTCTTGCAGTAAAGATTGGATAAATTGGCTTACGTATGTTGCCTAGTCTAGTAGTACGGTTCAAGCCAATATGTCTCGGACTTAAATATTAATATAATTTAATTTTTAAAAAGATTGGATAAATTTATAAATCAAATTTCGAAAATGTTGTCAATGGAAAGCGATTGTGGTTAAAACTAAAAAGTATTTTGAAACTTACATAACTTATGATTTGTTGATGTGCAAAAATGGAAAACGAAAAGAAAAAAAAAGGTTTTGATAAATTGACATAATATTTTAAATTTATTAATTAATCATTAAACTAATTTATGGATGATAATATTTTTATATTAAAAAATATAAATTAATAGTTAAGAATAATGAAATCAATTTTTTATTCATCGTATAATTAGATTCCATTCATTTTAATTAGCTATTAATTTGATTATCGTTGATTTGTTGATTTCCACCAAACAAAAATTAGTCTGATTTATTGAGTTATCTCTATATATTATAGAAAATATTTAATTTAATTCAAATTTTAATGGTGATTTTATAATTATTTTAAATTTTAATAGTATTAATAATTAAGTAATAAATATTTATTATTATTATTTTAATTATGTTTAAATTCCTATAAAAATAAAAAAATAATTATTTTTAATTTTTATTTTATCCGTAAAAAAATTATTTTCTGACGGTAAAAATATGTTCAATATGTATATTGAATTAAAGATTACAACAAGAGTCTTAATTTGATATATGATAGATAAATAAATTTAATATTAGCAAGTTATGACTATAAAGTTAATAAAAAAAATATACAAGTATAGTTATATTTATATTTCTTTATTTTTTATTTATATATTTTATGAAAATGTGTATTGTATAATTATAAGTCGGGACTTCCGTCGAGAAACACATATGTCTACCTAGCGCCTCTAAGATTTACAATATCTGACTCATTTAACGTTAGGAATTATATCTCCACGAGAGTATCACTCCTTGCTTTAAGCATTGAAAAAAATATTTCCAAAGGTTGAGTATGGGGAGGCTTCTTTTGCCAAAAACAGCAGGCGCCTTGATTTTCCATAGAGAATGACTTCATCGCCATGATTTATTCATAGAGGGTGGTGGTTTCATCGTCATGATTTTTAGTGATAATATATGTGTCATCGAGCATAATGTATTCACCTCTTATCTTCAACCAAAAGAAATTTTCACAGCCGGCCCCAATTTTTTGATTAAGGAATAATTAACAATAAAACATGAAGAAAACATATGAATACTCTGAAGGATTGAAGTCGATACATTTTCTCCATAAGCCTAATGTTCCGGTCTCATGTCCGCTCAAACAAATTTCTTGCAAAACAAGTTCGGAAAAGTGTTCGTGGTTCTCCTATAAAAGAGACTTTGATAGTCAATTCAACTCAAATACATGAATGTGCTATATATAGTCAAATACATAAAGGGTATAAGAGTAATACCATAAGAAATAATCACCTTACTACTAATAGTACTATCTTAATACCCTCTACAATGAGAATAAACCACGTCATGGTGGTCCTCAAATATCATCAGAGAATATCCACTTGTGTCAGGTACAACCTTGAAAAAGTGTCAGGTGGAAAAGGAACATGCTTTGACTGTCCTTCAGACATTTTGACAGAACCACAAAGGTTATAAATGTCTCTTTAAGCAGTAGGCCCAGAGCTTCTTCCTTATATGGCATATAGATCCGAGATAACGATAGATGAATCATTTTATTTCCACTTGTCACGTGCTTACCTTTGTTCGCTAGATGACCGAAACTGATATTATTCTATATCAATAATATATATAGTTATACTCCCTCCGTCCCGGCTCACTTGTCTCACTTTCCATTTTGGGGTGTCCCCCATTAGTTGTCTTATTTCCTTTTTTGGACAAAATTGTGAGTGTAATAAAGTAGGTGGAAAGTAGTGGGAAATAGTTGTGAGAGGAATAAAATGAGTATTGGTATGCGAGCCAAAAGCAAAGTGGACAACTGAGGTGGGACAGAGGGAGTACTATATAAAATTTTAATATTGCATATGTTAGGGTGAGATTAATAATAATGTTAATGATTTTTTTTAATATTATAATTTTGTAATTATTGAACAAAAAATAAGTATTTATAAAACAATTGTACAATGAACATATACAAGAGTGGACATATATTTTAAAATGATGGATAGAATTATACAACTCTAAATTATTTATTTATATATATATATATATTATTAATAGAATTGTGAGATATAAAATTTGAGAACCCAACCGGTTAGGGTGGTTGTGGTTACGATTTCGAACTGTCACAAATTCAATATTAATACATTTGAAAATTTTAAAATCCTAATTATTTTGATTACGTACTGATGTATATATTATCATTTAACTTTTGAAATTTTTAATATTTTTTCTTATAATAATTTTAAATTAATAATTACAAAATAAAAATAAAATATTATTATGTCATTATATAAAATCAAAAAATATCATTGGTTTCAAACTTCAAAATTAAAAATTGAATTTTTATTTTCTTTAGTTATTAAGATATTCGTAAGTTTTAATTTATTATTATAAATTAAAAAATGATTTTTTATAATATAAAAATAAGATGAATGAAGTAAAAAAAAGAAGAAGTTAAGATTACAATTCCAATCGAATCTTCCGTTATGATTCCGAACAATCTGTTTAAGATTCCAATTTTTTTAAACCGTAACCAAATCGTCTTCTATACGATTATGATTTTAAATCGAACTGTCAAGTATTGTTAGCCAACAATTTATATTCCTTTTAATATCTCTATACATAATCTATTGATAAATAAAACATTTTCTTACATTGCATGAGTCATCGCATGCTAGTTCAAATAAAAGGGTTTAATTTAATGAAAATAAATTGCAATAGTGCTTTCCTTTCAATTTATAAGTTGTCGTGCGTGCGTTTATTAAAACAAAGTAAAATGATTAATATGTTCATAGTTATTTTAATCTGATAACTAGGAAGTGTTTGGAATACATAAATATATTTTTATAAAAAAAATTACAAAAATAAATTAGGATACATAAATGATATTCTTTGCAAATAAGGGTGTTAATCAGCAAATGGTTTTCAAGAAGAATAGGTAGCGAACTAACATCAAACGAGAATTGGTTACCGAGTATTATTTTTCGATAAATAAGTTGATAACTGGTTCTAACATCAAAAAAATAACGGTATCCGGTTAACCGGTACCTAACTAAGTACCGGTTTTAATATTAATTATTAAAAATAAAATATTTTATATTTAATTAAAAATTTTATTTTACCAAATATTACCAAGTTAAATTTAAATATCAAATTATTGTTAAAAAAATATTTATACGAATAATTATTAACTTAAATATTAATTGATATAATAATCGATTTGTTACTCGGTACCTAAAAAATGCAGTTTTTTATTTTGGGTAAGTGATTAATCAGTACCGAAACAATTGACACCCGAACAAAGTTTATAAGTTCTTAGACTCATATTTTTATAAACTGAATTTATGAATCATTTTTTAAAATCTTATAAATTACACTGATAATGCATTACTTTAATCCGGAATTAAAAAAAGAGAATGAATAGAATAGAACATGAATGATGGAGCAAGCTTTAGTAGCGGTAGCGGGCAGTATTCCAACTCTACTGGATTCTTCAGTATCGCTCACGATCAGTCCTAGATTCTTCCCCCTCCCTCTCTCTGTCTCTGCCTCTCACTCAAATCCAAACAAGCTTTTTTACACAGGTACTCAATCGCATTTTATTTAACTACATCATGTCCACGCCGCTTTCTACGTGTTTTGCTGTTTTTCCTTGTTATGCGTGATCACTGATGCACTCCACTCTATTTTCTCTCCAATTTTCAAGTGATGGAGAATGTGTGATTGTGCGACCAGATTACTGATTGATTTCCACATTTGCTGTGCCTTTTTGTATTTATTTTATTTTATTTTATTCCTGTACCATTATTGAACGCCGCCGCGGTCAGATCTATGGTGGAATTAGTGAACAACTGATTATTGTTTAGTTTGCATTGTTGGGTTTTGGGTTTATTATCAACGTTCATTGCAGTTGGTTTATGTAGTGGTGCGGAAAGTGATTAGGGTTTGTAGAAACGTGTGATCCTTTTTTTGGGGAATAGTTGGAGGCTGTTCTTCCTTGTGTTGTGGTTTTGGTATCTAGTTTAAAGTAGTTTCGTATTGCTCATCAAAGACAGCATAATCTATATTTATGGCATTTCGGTTTTATGCTGTTTTTTGGGAGTATTCAAGGATATTTTGTTCGTACTTTTGTGTCTTAATGGGTTTTTGCTTTTTGATAACCTTGTGGTCATGTAAAATCACCAAAAATTAGTGTTCATGGAATTTATGATACTTTTGTTGATGATTATTCAGGATATGACTTATGAGTTTATAGACCAAGAACCTAGTAATTGAGTGTATCTTTTTTACCTTTGCACTAGTGAATGGCAAGTGTTCCCCAAATTCCCTTTCTCAAACTGAAAAAGTAGTATTTGATCTTGAACAACTTGAGGCGTAAGTTTGATATTTGAGACTTGAGAGGCTAAAAAATGTGGGCATTTGGTGGATAAAAAGAACTCCTAGATATTATGGTTATGTAGTACAATAAAAAGGTGGAGACTGTGGGTTACAATGTCTTGCTTATATAGGAGTATGAATTGTTTTGAAGTGAGTTGTATGTTACCTTGAAGATCAATGGCATAGCTGAGGCCAGAAACCAGACTTTGCTGGATAGATTTTGTCCCTTTGATAATAGTTGATTGTCTCAAGTTATTCAAAAATCAACAATGCATTGCGAGTCTTATCCAAGCCAGTCAGAGTGGTCACTTAATATGCTTAAAGGATTATTTATAGTTGACAAGATAGTACTAGAGAATTTGGTATGTACTTTTACTAGGTGTGATGTCAGAAAACCTTGTAATATATATGAATGTTAAAATTTCCCATGCAATTGTGGTGTTATGGCATTTGCATGCCACCTTTTGTTGCATTTAAATTGAATACGATTAGATATCATAAGATTCATTTCACGGGTGACGTTTAAATAATCCCATAAATTGAGCAAACGAGAAAGACAACATTACTTTCTTTAAATGGATTTTATTTTTTAAATAAAGAATCATATTCATGTGAATTTAATTTAATAGATAAGCTCTAAGTCATTTCCTTGCTGTCCAACGGTATACAGAACGCTCTGCTTGCCCTTCGCTGTCATGGACAGTCTCTCTCCCTCTCCCAATATATAAACACACACAGGTGCTCACTCATTTGCTCACTGGTGCATACACAGGCGTACTCACTTGCCAAACCACTTACCCACACCCAACATCTCCTCCCCCACCCCCCCCCAAAAAAAAGATCCTTATTTTTCATTAACAAGGTGAGGATTTTTTTTCACCTAATGTTGTCAAGGTCACCAGTCACTGTGGATTCCTTGTGTCTGTTGTCAGTCTTCTTTTCTTCTTTTTCAGCTGGATGAGTGATATATGTTAATTATTTACTTCTTATAATTGATTGGAAATGTGTGTTTTTGTAGGAAGCAAGAGATTATTAATTTCTTCATTTTTCATCCTTATCAGTTTGTTGTTTCAGTTTTTGGAAAACTACGTTCACTAGATTTGCCTGTGGAATATAGAAAAATTGATGATTTTATTTAAATTGTGAGATTTGGAGTTTTCTGTAAATATTGGTGCATAAAAGGGCTCATTTTAGGAAACGATGTCTTGGTTCGTAGAGGTTTAAAAAAATGTATTGGTTCTTCGTAGAGTTATTCGTAAATTAATTGATTATGAGCTATTAGGACATTGCCAATTACTAAATTCTTTTGATTATTAATGGTTACTATAAAATGACTTCTCCCTTTTCTTTCCTTACCATTAAGGTGTTAGGCGTTTCTGTTGTTTATATGTTATAGATAGTAAATTTGCCGGTCTATACTCATTTGTGACTGGATTTCGATTTATATATAGCTTGATATGTATCTATGTCGCTCTGATTGTTAAACTTTTATTTCGTTGTTTTTTTACTTCAAAATCTGTGTCTAATTATATTGGACACCATTTTAGTTTTTTCTCCACATAATTGTTATGGCTATTTTATCCCGGTTACATGTGTAGAGTTCTTTTCAATGGAAACAAGCTAATAGTTTGACATGAGCGATCTAATGGTAAAGGAGTTAATTAGCTTTGACTTGCATCGTAAAATGAAGCACTATAATGTAGATAGGAGTTTTTTGTTTTCTTCTATTTTCCGACTTTCGTTTTGAAAGAGTTCCACATATAGCATTTTAACAAGTCCATCAGCTTCTGGCAGGAATGGCTGCACAGACTGTGAGTCCACTGCCAGCTCCAAGTGCTCAAGTGATTGGAAATGCTTTTGTTGAGCAGTACTATCATATTCTCCATCACTCTCCTGAATTAGTCTTCAGATTTTACCAGGATACAAGTCTATTGAGTAGGCCAGAGCCTAATGGCCTTATGACAACTGTGACAACTATGAAAGTGAGTATGATGATTTTACAGAACCAGTGTTATTCCTAAATAAGTTATTTCTGCAGTCAATTTTCTAAATAAAATAGATTTCATCTTGTATCTTGTTTCTTTATTGTATACTTTCCCAGAGGTCATTCTGAATTAAGAGCTGTGTATGGAAATATTTGTAAATTGCGATGCTCGTTGAACAACTTCCGTGATTTACTTTTTTGTGTGTGACTACTTGTATTTTCTTACAATATTTTACTGTTTTGTGATTGTCTTGGACTCCTATTTGTACTGGCAGACTAGTTATGCAGTTGGGGTCGGTTTCTGGCACTATTACATGAACATATTTCATTTGACTAATATACTTTTTTAATTTTAAGGCCTTGATTATAGTCAAGTACTCTAGTGGCTAGTTTTTTTTTTTTTATTCTAATTATGTATGCTACAAATGAAATAATATTCTATATCCGGAATATTGGAGGCTAGTGACACTTGTCTATGCATTGGTGGTGGGGGGGCAGCACCGGGCGGGGGTCCCAAAAATCTATCTAGCTCTTTGTCTTTCCTTTTTTCGGTTTTCCTTTCTATAATTTGTTCAACAAGTTCATAGTTTTATCTTATAAAAATGAGCCTTTTTTTATTTCATCTGGAGAGATGACAATAATCATAGTGACTATGGAGATTGATGTTAAGGGTGTGACTGGGTGATGAAGTGACCAGTTGGCCATGGCCATTGGAGATGGTATCATGATATTGCTGTAGGGGATCATTGTCTATATTATTGGGTTAATTTTCATGATTCAACATTCATGATGCACAATTTAGATAGATCTAGGTAGCAGCTGCTTCAGTTAAATTTGATCACTATTACAAATGACCATTATTTTGTTCAATCATTGAAAAGATAGCCAAATGAACAATAGAAAAGATAGCTAAATTGTTAGTTCAGAACATCATAGAGAAGTTTTTTAACTAATAGGAGTATATATAAGCTTGTTTAACAGTTGATTACTGCACTTGTAGTCTAATATCACACCTTATTCCATGTGGGGGAAAAAGTCAACTTACTTAAGTTGCTATTTAACTGATATTTATGCAAATTGATATTAATTTTCCTCTGTTTTCTTGTTATACCAGAGCATCAATGATAAAATATGTTCGTTGGACTACAAGAACTACAAGGCAGAGATAAAGACTGCTGATGCACAGGAATCTTTTGAGAATGGGGTGATTGTTCTAGTTACTGGCAGCTTGACTGGAAGCGACAACCTAAGAAGGAAATTCACTCAAACCTTTTTTCTTGCCCCTCAAGACAAAGGGTTCTATGTATTGAACGATGTTTTTAGATATGTGGAAGAGAATGGAACAGAGACTGGTGCAATGGTGGATATTGGAGTTCAAGAGACTTCATCTAGTTCTTTGGAGCCAAATCCAGGTTGGCTTTTCACAATTGCTTTTTTTTTTTACATATACAATCATCAATCACGATTGTGAGTTCATTTGAATTATCCTTCTTATCACGTTCATTTTGTTCCCAGAGCCTGCTCCAGTGTCTGATTCTCCCAATACTAACCATGAATCTTCCCAAGTGCATGAAGTTGAGGTTATTGAAGGGGTAATTGATGAGGGGAAAGTTGCTACTGAAACTGATAAACCGGACGAAGCTGATTCTCATATGAAAGAGAATCATGTATCTGTCACTGCAGAATCACTTCCTTCATCACCCCAGGAGGATGCTCCAAAGAAATCATATGCTTCCATTGTTAGCTCACGGACAAAAAAGGGCCCTATGAAAGTTTATGTTCCTACAAACACCGCAAAAGTAGTTCCAGCAAAGATAGAGAAACAGCTGGTGATCACTGCAGAGAATCCTGCTCCTGAATTGTCAAGTCCTATTGCACGTGACAGTGTACCAGAAAGTAAAGATACTCAGGAAGAAGGTATGTTGTTTTAGCTGGTATTTTCCATACATACATGATCGAGTACTAAGAACCTTGACCTTACTGATTAGCACAGAAGAAACACTAATTTTTGCTAAGATGTGATAAGAGCTTTGGGATGTCTACAAACTTTTTTGTTCTTGACTGCTCCTTTCCTCCAGAACTACTGATTTGGTTTCTGTTTTTTAATTCTTACAGTTGAGGGCCACTCCATATATGTCCGCAATTTGCCTCTAAATGTTACAGTATCTCAGCTTGAATATGAATTTGAGAAATTTGGGGCTATTAAGCCAAACGGGGTCCAAGTCAGAAGTAATAAGGTCAGGTTTACTCCTAGTTGTTGTTCTGCATTCTTTGACTCGAGTCCTATACTGATTAGTTACTTTATAGCTCCATTCCCAGCAAACAGGATTTTGTTTTGGCTTTGTTGAATTTCAAGAGTTTAGCTCCATGCAAAGTGCAATTAAGGTATGTCATCTTCAGATTATTTCCTTTCCATTTCTTTTCTTTTCTCTTTAGTGCCCTTCTATAGCCATCACCGTATGCCAGACTCATGACTACTTAGTGATAGTGAATGACCAACTTGATCTTGCTTAAGAGTAGTTTGGGAGAAGGTTCTTTGATTCCAAATGTCCCTTTTGGCTTTATTGTTCATTTTCAGGAAGTATCTCTCACCTTGGTGACTATTTTGTTATTTTTACATCATGGTTTAAGCTAATGTAAAGGACAGGCATTCATTGCACATCGACCCTGTATGGGATCTTAAAGTTTGATAAAATTTCAATCTACTCTAGAAAAGTTTAGACCCATAGCATGCTAGGAAATTTAGATTCAGCAATATACTTTTAATACTGGAATAATTAGTGAGGTCTCTATGTATAATTTCCATGGTTCCTTGTTTAAACAGTTCTTGATGTTGTTGAGCAACCCACTTTCATAAGCTATCCCCTTCTTTTGCAATATGCTAATTTTGTGTGTGTGGCTGCTTCAGTGAGATGCTGCTGATGCGTGCCTCCCAGTGTCGATGATAAGAATAATGGAATTGTGTTACTATATGTTCCTGTTGATTATTTTATCTTATGTTTTGAAGTATCCTCCTCTTTTAGATAATAGTAGTAGTACTTCTGTCTTTTAGGCTTCTCCTATAACCATTGGCGATCGCCAAGCCACAGTGGAGATCAAGAGGACAACTACCCGAGGTGAGTAGCAGCCAAGCATTAACTTTTCTCATCTGTGTTCCAAGTTCTTGAAACATGCGAAATTCAATTGTAGAGAAGGTCATGTATTCTGGAATCTATTGTCCATGAGTTTCACTCATATGACAACCATTTTTTCTGCACAGTTGGTGGTGGAAGAGGCCGATTCGCTCCTTCACGCTCAGGATTTCGCAATGAAAACTTCAGGGGTCGTGGAAACTACAATGGTGGCCGGACCTATGTCAGGAGTGATAGCTTAAGGGGTCGTGGAAACTTTAGCAGTGGACGCAACGGAGAAGGTTATCAACAAGGAAGAGGGAGAGGCGGTGGTCATACAATCCCGACTCAGAATTCTACTTCAACATGAAAAGTGTGGGAACTGGACATAGTGGGGGCAATTTTGACAGAGTTCTAGTGCCGGTAGTAATATCAACTTATTAAGGTCTAGTGCCGGTAGTAATATCAACTTATTAAGGTTTGTTTCTAAGCTTTATCCTTCACTTCTTCAATAGTTAATCTCAGAGGGGGTCTTTTGCCTTGCAGTGAAATGGTATTTAGTGTAGTATCAGTTTTAAGTAAATTTTCTATTGGTTTCCTCCCCCTTTTTGCAACAGAATTTCGTCAAGATGGGATTCTTGCAGCCTATATCTAGGAACGTATTACCTTTAATTCTGATTGGGGAATATAAACATGTTTTTATTTTATTGATTTTTGATATATTTCTGCTTCTTAATTATTTTCTCCTCCAGTCGTTTCATGTTTCCAACTTAGTAACGACTTTTCAATTTGATTCGTAAATATATAAATTTATAATATTTTTACTGATCAAGTCGAAGTTGATGTAGGATTTAATGAATTATTCTTGAACATTTTTATTTCATGTTGATATACATTATACATTAATTTAAACTTGATCAAAGGTCATAGTGGAAAATTAATTAAATTGGTAAATCATAAATAATACTCTTCCGTTCCACCAATGTATCCATTTTTTCCGATTGGAACGTGTCTTATTTCTTTTTTTGGCAAATTTTAAAAAGTAAATGGTATTAAAGTAAATTTAATAAAATAAATAGAAATAAAATAAGATATTGATTTGCGTGTGAAATAGACGAGGACTACTTTTGTGGAACGAGGAGAGTATAAATTTTAAGACAATTAATCAGTCATTTTTATTGTTCGATCGTTGGTACAATGGTGAAGTGGAACTTGCATCACACTATGTATTAATAGGCTATGCAAGCCTTGTATTATTTGGGCCTTCATTAGACTCGAAATCGATTCTTTTTAGCAATTCTGCTGGTTCTTGTGTTGTACAAATTGGGAAATCAACATATTTGTTTCAAAATTAGTGTAACACTAAATGTAAAATAAATTGTTCAAATAGGCAATGCCTAAAATTAAGCTTAACTCTACCTGTGAATTCAACATCTGAGACTTACGTGTAACAAGTAAATTAAAAATAAACCATAATTCCAATAACATCCCTCTCTAATATCGATTAGTTAATTGTTATTTATCCATCCGAACGAATGTGTTACATATTCTTTTTGGGGTTGTTCCAAAGAAAATGTTACATTTTCTTTTTAAAATAACTTTATTACTCACACAATTTTAAATAATATATATTTATATCACCACTTTATACTACTTTTCAACTTTTCCTAAATCTTATACCCAAAAGCAAACGTAGCACATTGAGCGGGACGGAAGAGGATGAGTATAAGTTATAATGACAACTCACAATCAGAGGAAACTATATTATAGGTTATCTGTGAAACTGCAATTAATAAAAAAGGCTGAGCCAAGAGGCATAATATTAATTAAATTTAGGTTGGGCTAATATGAATTTGTGTATTAAATCTATTTAGGTCCAAACATTATAACTAATATTTTAAAGATACACATCATCCAAAACAATTTCAAATACTTTAAATCTATTTAAAATCAATCATCCTATTAGGTCCTTTAAAGAAAGTTAAAAATGGATTCCTATAAAGAAAATTATCGACGACGATGCAATAAAAATATATTAAATAATGAAATTAAAAGCTCCAACAAAATGCCATATTTCTTAAAATTTTATAAATTTTAAATATCAACTACTTACAAAATTAATTTACATAAACCATTGAAGCCTAAACCATATTAACTAATATTTCATCTGTATAATTTATTTAACAGTTTGATTAAAAAAAAATCTCTCAATTTTAATTAAAATATGTATAAATTAACGAGACGAAGAAAACATCAAATATTGAAACATAAATATCTTCCTATTTTAATTAAAATGGAATCATTTATATATATTCATAAAAATAATGATACATGCAATTAGGGATGTCAATTTGACTTGAAAGTACGGATTGACCGAACAATCCGAAACTGAAGAGGGTTAGGATTGAAAATTTATGACCCGAAATATTTTTTTAGTCCGAATGGGTTGGACCGGAAACAACCCGAACCCGATATGATTAGCCCGAAAATTGACTGTGTTGACCTGATTAACCGAATGAAAAAATAAAATAATTATTATTAACATAAATAATATATTTAATTTTCTATTCAAAAAATGTATTTTTCATACCCATCAATTAATCAATCACTTCAAAAAACAATTATTGCCCAATTTTCATTCAATATCATTACCTTTTTTTTTAATTTACTCATATTTAAATTTAATATTTAAGTATATTTAAAATTTTATTTTGTTTGTTATATTTTTCATATATGTGTGTTTTTTAAATATAGAATAAAAAATATACATATATGTTAAACATGTTTACTAATATTCTAGCCCGATTGACCCGATGGGTTAGCCCGAAAACCGAAAGTTTAGGATTAGAGTTGTAAATTTTCAACCTAATTGAGCCTGAACCAAATAAACAATCCGAATAGATTAGCCCGAAACCAAGTGGGCTGACACGATTGAAATCCTAAATGCAGCGTACAAAAATAACAGATTCGAAACATAAATTAGGACAACTATTATTTGAAGAAAGATAAAAAAAAATTGTAGTAAAAAATGAATAAGATAACAAATAAAAAGTGGGCATAATAATTTTGAAGCCCTAAGCAGCTACCAATGCGTTTATTCAGAAGTCCGGGATTAAATGGTTTTTCAATTAGTTAGTCTCGGATTAATTATTATTAAATCGAATTAGTTGGATAGATACGATTTGCGACCCAGTCATGATCTTTGAATTTGGGCCTACTACTTTTACAAAAAAAATAATTACAATTAAACTTGAATCAAATTAATATTAAGCAATCACGTATTAATCTTGGGTAAGGGAACAGTAGCAATTGTGTAATCTTAAAACTTAAAAGTATTCCATAAATTGGTTGGACAAGGGCAGGCCGTGTTGAGGGAGAAAGTCGCATGATGTAATAATTAGGTGTCGCCGTTTGGTTAATCTGCGGGTCGCCCTCACCAACTTGCATGGTCCTTAGCTGTTCATCTCCATTTAAACATGTACCAACATCTCCACGTGTTCTCAAGCCGTCCTCTTTTAATAAAGTGCAACTTCAAAATTTATTTGGGCTCCACTTTAGATTTCCTGTCTTTATTTTTTTTCCCTACGATTTCACTTTCCCATATTTTAATACGCCAATATTAATTCGTGTTTAATTTCTTGCTTATTTTTAGATTTCAATTATAATTTATGTGATTGTATTTAATTTGAAAGAGGATAGCCTTATAGCAACTTGTTTTATATACTCAAGATAATGTTGCATTATTCTCCTCAGACATATCCTACCAAGTGGCTTCTGTTAACATCACCTAAATAAATATAATAATAAAATAAAAAGAACACAAAAGGTGGGGGGCAAGTTGCTTTAGTGTAATTTTCAAGTCAAATCAAAATTTTGAGGAAATTCTTATCAATTACCCTATGGGAATTATTAATCAAAATCAAGGTCACTAGCTAAGCAACTTGCATAATATAGTAGTATTTAATTGGAACCTTAGGTTAAAAAATAATTAATTTGAAAGAGGATACATACATGCATGGTGTAAGGATCTTTCATTCAGATGAGACCTCCCCAATATACTAATAGATTTATACCATGTTGTAATAAGAAAATATACACTTAATTTAAATATGTACATTAATTAATTTGTTTAATTAAACTTACAGAGATGTAACTATACTTACTCTTGGTTGAGTAGCCATTCAAGCAAATGTGAAGTAGATCTACTGAAAATGGGAGTATTTAATTTGTTTTCATGAATTTGAATTTAAAATTAATCCACTCAGGGGTTCAGATTTATTAACAGAGGCTGAGTTTTCTAAATTTTGAATTTGCAATTTCTGAGCAGCAAATTTTCACCCAACATGATATGATAAGACTAGGGTGAAACGTGAGTGAATTATTCAAAATTCAGTTCCATAAAAGTTTGTTTGAATTTCGTTCTTTTACTAAATAAATTAAACTTGAGCCTCGAACTGAACTGAATATTTTTTCCAGCCGAACTCAAACTTAATGGTATTCGGTTTGAAAAGTTCAAAAAATGTTCAAATATAATTTTAATGAACCAAACTTTGAATAGTTCGTGAACTTTATATACGATAATATGAGCTAGTTCAAGAACTCATCAAATTAATACTCCCTCCGTTCCTTAAAAACATGCACATTTTGTCATTTTGGTCCGTTTCTCATAAATATGCACCTTCTATTTTTGGATAGTGATAATGGGTAAAAATACCCAATTTTAAAAGAGTACATGTTAAAACTAACCAAAAGTTAATATAACATGTAAAAAATACCCACTTTTGCACAAAATCATACACGTGTCTAAGGTAAAGGGTTTTTTTTTCTAAATAAGTTAGTTAAATGGTTATATGATCATCACAATACATATACATGTAATATGCGACAACCGGTGGTAAAAAGCAACGACCGGTGGTTAGCCAAGCCACCGGTCGGTGAGTTCCATCCATGAACCACCACCGGTTGTCACATATATATGATCAACACAATAAATATACATGTAATATGTGACAACCGGTGGCACGAGATGTCCAGAAAGCTACCACCGGTGGTTAGCCAAGCCACCGGTGGATGCTCCGTTGCCACCGGTTGTACAATAATCATACTCTACAGATTACATACAATCATAATATCTACATGTATTGGAGATTCTATTAAGCCACATTCATAGTTCATAAATTGGGGAAAAAAAATCAACATACACAGCATATTTTTCACGGTGATGTTCTTCCACCGGTGGTAGATGCATTATTTTTCAACAAGTTGGAATGAATTGTGGTGAGGATTACCTGTATATGTTGGGAAATTTCCTCATCGGAGTTTGCCATCGCAGCTTCGGAGGTGCTGTGCAGAGGAGGGAGGCCCGCCGATGGTTGTTCTTCACGGTGGTTGTCTTCCACCGGTGGTTGTCTTCGTGGGCGCTGGAGGTAGGGTGGTGAGTGGTGAATGCAGACTCAAGAGTAGAGGAATGTGGTGGTGGAGAGGGCGGTGGGAGCAGCGTGGAGGAGAGGAGAGTAACGGTGGAGGAGAGTAACCGGTGGAAAGAGGAAGAAGAGAGGTGAGAGAAATTGATAATTATTTCCTAATAATTCTCCAACAACCAATTCACAATAAAGTGGGTATTTGTTACATGATACTTTACATTTTGGTTATATTTAACATACATATTTTAAGTTTTGGGTATTTTTAATTTTCACCCTTTTGGATATTTATTGCATTTTTTTGTGAGCTCCAATCTCCACTACCATTCAAATCAACTATATTTTAATATTTAATAACACTTTTTTGTGGGTTCCAATCTCCACAACCATTCAAATTAATTATATTTTAACAATTAATAATATTTTTACCACTCAATTCAACTACATTTATTAAAACTCGCGCCGGATCAAATGATGCATGTTTTTAAGAAATGAAGGGAGTATAACTTATTAATAAACGAACTTTTTAACGAGATTGAACTCCAATATTTAACGAACTAAAATCGAGTTTGAATTTACTATTAAATCGAATAATAAACGAACTGAACTCACACTACAAAAAACGCGTAATCAACGACGGAATCAACGATGAAATCAAAATCCGTCTTTAATCAAACTCGGATATTTTATGCAACACTAAGGATGGAACAACGATGGATTGTCTGTCGTTGATCAACGATAGAATCCATCGTTGTATCTAAATTTTTCAAACGAACTAAACCTGAGGCTGAAAGTATTTGATTCAATTCGGTTCCATTACTAATATTGATTTTATGTACGATAATTATTACAGAAAATTACAAATTACAACACAAGCCTTCCTCAAGTTCTACAATGGCTCCAGTCCACCACTGACTCCATCTGTTAGAGTACAAACCGGTATTAAATATTCCCAAAATAAATAACAACAATAAAAAAATAAATGAAAGCTTTACATTAACAGTGCCCAATCAAACATATATTACTAATATTGTCACGTTAGCCTTTCAAAAAATAGTAAAAAATAAAATTGACACGTCAGACATTAATTAAATAGTAGTGATATCGTAATAAAGAATAATAAAGGTTTGAAAGTGCACATTCAATTCATCATGAAAAAACAATTGTGTGGAACTCAAATCCATCCACTTCTTCTCTCAATAGTTATAGTTAGTAGTATCAGTATTGCAATAAACTTGATAAATTTTTTATTTTAATATTCAAATAAATATAAATTGTGTGGTGCTTATTAGAGCAAACACAATGATAGACCTCATTTGGGATTTTAATTTTTATCATATGTGTAAGCACATCAAAATTAAAACTATCAACAATAGTAGGTATTCCCTCTATTCCAATAAATATGACACAAAATATTTGGGCACGGTTATTAATGATAGTATATAAAGTAGTGTAAGAGTGATACAGGTAGTATGGTCCACACATTTTTAAAGAGATAACTTTTACTATTTTAAGTATGTGTCAAGCTTAGCGAGACGTCCAAATAAAAGAATTGTATCAAGTTTAGTGGGATAAAGGAAGTACTAATTTTGGGGTGGTAGATACTATTAGATGGAACATATCTAATTCTTTTTATACTTTTAAAAAAAGCTATAAAATAAAAAGTATAAAAAAATATTATAAAAATCAATAAAAGATTAAATAAAAAAAGTAAAAAGAAAAAGGCTAAAAATTCAAGACCTTTCAAGATAACCTTAATTCTTAAATAAGAGATCCCCAATAATATGTTAATTTAAGAAAGGGTGCTAAAATTTGTCACCGCACTTTCTTATTGTACATGCTCTTAATATCTTAGGAGCATTCATTAAACAATTTGGTTTATGCTGTAATTCACTTGTCCCATTAAAAGACACCCTTTTAATTTCATGTCTAAATTAAATGAATTCTTGAAACGTGGTTTTGAATTTCTCTTTTCTATTTTTTACCACAGACCTGCTCTTTTCTGACAAGTTTAATTTTTATTGTAATAAAATTTTATTTGACGAATCTTTCTGCATCAAAAAAATTAGTGGAATTATTTCTTCCTGTATAAAAAGGTTATAATAAAAAAAATTAACGGAGTTATCATTTGTCACGTCGTGTTATTGTTGTCTTAATTGGCTCCCAATTAATTTTATTTTTCACCAAATGATTTGATAAATCATATTTCGTTCCGTCCTCATTATTTAAAACATATTATTTTTAATAGGTGGATTAAAAAATGAATTTTATGTGTAAAATGACAAAATTTAATAAAATTAATTAATTTTTTATTTTTATTTTTTTAAATCCAACCATTATTATTGATACATTTAATTATATAAAATGAGTCATGAATAACGAAACGACTAAGTATGCAATACAAGATAATACACATATATATATATATATGTTGAATATTGAACAATTCATAATATACATGTACAAACTGAATCTATTTAGTACTAAAAATTTATCCTATTTGATCAGGGTATATAATTGTTTTTAATATTTGATACTAAAAATTATAATCAATTTTTATAATTGATAAATTCAAAACTAATATATATTGACTTCGTCCTACTTATTTAGACACATTTTTCTTTTTGAGTTGTCTCATTTATTTAGACACATTTATTTATTTAGCAAATTTTAAAGCACACAAATCATGTTCTTCAAAAGCTATTACAACTAAATAATGATATTAGTGTCAAAGTAAATAAATTTAAATAAGTGGGACAGAAGGAGTATAGTTTTTTAAAAAATATTAATTTTAATGTATTATTATAAATATTAATTAAATTTTAAATTTAATAGTGAAACGTAGAGTGAAATACAAATAGTAATTCCATTTAGGGGTTCTATTAATTTATACGGTACAAGTTATATATAAATATTAAACATATTGTATTAAATAATTTCAACTTAATTAATTTACTAACTTTATGTGTAGATAATTTTAACGTTATTGGTAAAAAATATATAAATATATTAAATTATATAATTTTTAAAATTTAAAAACTAACTACTTTTATTTTCTCTCTCCTCTAACCTTTGCTTCCTAAAATTATTTTATTCACTTCTCAAAAATATTTATAATATACATCTAATTTTAAAGATTTTGAAAAGAGAATTAATTTGATATAAAATTTATAATAAGTTAATAAATTAAAAATAATTATATATATACGCATATTCTCGTACATATAATTTGGTTTATAAAATGTTTCTATATGGATCACTTATATTTTTTGTTTTTATTTTCTTTTCTCCTTTAGATATTTGATATTTTGTTATTATGTAATTTTTTATATAAATATTAATTATGAAAAAAATAATTTATTTTACTAATTCATATATCATATAAAATTAAAATACATATATTATTAAAATTAATTAATATATAATTATTAATATAGTTGTGATATATGAAAAATATATAACAATGTTGTATATGTTGTGATAACTAATTTGATCAAAAATATATTTAAGATTAATACAATTTAATATATTAAAATAAATTTTTAAACAATAACTATTACACGAATTTGTACTAAAATTGAAAATCAATTTTGAATGATAACTTTGTAGTTGACTTCAAATTATTAATTCGTTATTACATAAAATTATGTCAAATATTTATTATTACATAACAAAATTAGAATTTCACAACAAAATCTAACTACAAATAATAATGACTTCAAATATATGTATTATAATTTTTTTTATCAATATACACATATGTTTAAATAGTTATTAATATTATCTTATTTGTTAATTCTAACGTGTTGCTATAAATTAAAAATTAATAAAAAGTGACCCTTTATAGAATAAGAAATAATTTGAATTAGGTAAAATAAATTGAAGTTATTGTTTCAAATCGTTGATCACGGTTCTCAAATTTTGAAACAGTAACCGAATTGTCCTCAACATAGTCATAACTGAGAATATGACTATCGATTACGATTCTAAAACTGTCGACTAAAATTGAATTACAATATTTTTGATTTCTTTAAGTATCTTTATGCATAAATTATTTATAAATAAATAATCTTGTGCATAGCATGGTTGTAATAGCTAGTTATATATAATATATATAGCACATATGTTGTTATCACACTTAATTAATTAACTCGTGTGGTTTATACAATTTAAGTGGTTATATGCTATTATTATTCCAAAACGCCAATGTTTAATTTGTAAACGAAGATTGTTCCGATTGTTTGGTCGTGAAATAGACGGTTGGGAAGTGTAATTCAGCACCTTTCGTAGAGTAAGTCTTCCGTGTAACGTACCCGAGAGAGTTTATAGAAGTCCGGCTTGCCTCAATCGAAAATAGCATGCACTACCGCTATTGACGAGATATTAAAGAAATTGATTTGTATTACTCATACTAACATGATGTATCATCTTTTCACACGATCTCTTAATAGAAACTCCAAAAAAAAATGTTGATATATAGAGTTATTACACCAATGTTGAAGAGGGCTTTCGAAAATATAGACTGACCACTTCAACAAAGATAACTTTTTATTCATTTCTTCTAGACTTTTTAGTAAATCAACAATTCGAATGTGGAAAATTCATTGGTGATTGCCTTCTAAAATACGGGGTGGTGCAATATTAAAATTGAATTACATTCACATTAAATTATATGACCGCGTCACAGAGGATTCGAACCCAAGATCTATCGCCTTGAACATTAACTCTTGAGTATTAACCTCACTACCACCGAGCAACACACAAGCTAGGGGTGATGCAATTTTGACAACACATTGTGGTCGATAATTTTTTGATATTCCCTTCGTCCCGCTAAATACGGCCACAAATGATCCAGTACGGAGATTAAGAAAGTAAAGTGTTGTATTTAATAAAATCAATAAATCAATAATCAGTTAACCAAAAGAAGTGTGCGTATTTAGTCCAACTTACATGACAGTTTAATGATTAATTTGCATGAAAATGAAATAGAATAAAATAAAATTAGGACTACACACATTGATTGGTTTAAATCAGTACCTTTCTAAATAAATGGTTTTTCTTTTTGTGCCGGATTTAAAATATTTACATAACTGAGCAAGCAAAAGCAGCAAGCGTGTATGGAAATATAAATAAATTTATGAGTCCAATGAATATAATTGTGCTACGTGGCATTCACCAAATCATCCTCGTTGCGGCACGTGTCACTCTCCTGAGGCTTTAACGTTGTTCATCCAATACCCTTTTCGTCTTTTCACTCCTTCCCATTTGCTCAAAATCAAATCCTTCCCTCTCTCTCTCTATCTCTCTCTATCATGGCTACTTCCTCTCTGCTGCTGCTGGTCGTTTCTCTTCTTAGAAACACCCAAAATATAATGGAATCCACGGTATTTTTTTCCCTCTGAGAACAGATAAGACGATTCCTGGATTCAGATTTTTTTTTTCATTTTTAATATCTTTCGTTTTTTTGGTGTTTTTTCCCGGGAAGAAGAGACTCTATTGAGGTTAGCTAGCTTTATCAGCTGGGTTTCTTCCATCCTTTTTTCTCCCGATGGAGCGTGCTGAAGGAAAGAGGGAGAGGTCGATACGTAATTCGGCGGGAATGAACGGAATTTCGAGCGATTTGCTGCAGAAATTCATGAAACAGAGCTACAATCACGACGTGAGCCAGCGAGAAGAAGACGAGAAGGAGGAATTGGAGCTGAGCTTAGGGCTGTCGTTGAACGGAAGATTCGGAGTTGACCCGGTGAAGAAGCTCAAGCGCTCATCTTCGATTTCGAACTTGGTTTTCGCAGTGGGCGCCGGGGACAGCGGGGGCTGCAGCTACCAAGCGCGTGGAGCGGGGGAGTTTGACGCGTACGCGCCTCCGCTAGCGAGGACGCGGTCGCTTCCGATGGAGGTGGAGGAGGAGTGGCGCCGCCGCAAGGAGTTCCAGTCGATGCGGCGGATGGAGGCGAGGAAGAAGAGAATGGAGAAGAGGAATGTGAGAGTGCAGAAGGATTCGCAGGAGGTTGTTAATGTAAATAAGTTCGAGAACGGGAATGAAATCTCTTCATCGCAAGGTTCCATTGGATCGCAAAGGAGCGGCAGCGGCTCATCTGTCATTTCTGATCTTGAATTTGAAGGTAAACCATCTTCTTCTTCCTTATTACGAGTAATTTTTTCCCCTGCACTTGTGATTTCATGGTTTTCAATATATGGAGTATCTTATTTTAGATGGTTTATTATGTTGCTTATATATTCAAGAAATGATATTGTTGTTGATGCTTTTGGTATGAATCGTTATTTGTCAGTTGCAGGCTGACTTCATAATTAATTAATAGCCTTTTCTTTCCTCTTCATAAGTATCTTTCGTTATGCATTCATTCAAATGTAAGACTAAAATCAGTAAGCAGAAACCAGTAAAGCAGTTTTGCACTTCTTCTTTCTATCTGTTTGAGTTCATGTGTCGATGAACTTTGTTATATATATTGGTCAACTTTAGTTTCTTCTTTATTCTTGAGCTCTTGTAAGAGAGGGTAGTGCAGAATGTTGATTTTCATGCAATAGATAGTTGTTTTTGGATATGGAAAGTTTCTTACTTGTGTTAAATAGAGATAGTTGATAACATTCGTACCATTTTATGTCATTGAACTTCATTTTCCTCCCTCTTGCGGGTGTGACTAGAAAGAGCCTATTCGTACATTATACTTGCTGATAAGAAACCTGTATTTCCACGACATCAGATCATTTGTTTATTCCTCGTCGACTTTTTACTTCTTGCAGGAGGGACGAGTCTAAAAGGCGACGTTCTACCTCCTACAAGTCGGCCATCAATGCAAGATCGGAACGAGCAGGAGCCTGCAAGCCGAGCAGCTGATAGAAGACCTGAGGTGCCTAACAAGTGTGTCAAGAACCCGTTGTTTGATATGCCTTATGTCTCCACCAAGGGAGACGGGCCTAACGGTAACAAGATAGAAGGATTCTTGTACAGTCATAAGAAAGGCGACGAGGTTAGAATAGTGTGCATTTGTCACGGCACATTCCTCACGCCGGCAGAGTTTGTGAAGCATGGTGGTGGCGGTGACGTGGAACACCCCTTGAAGCACATAGTAGTTAACCCTTTCCCTCTCTTATAACTTGGTTTTTGTTGCATTTGGAAATGCTTAGGTGTCAACACCCTTCTCTTCATCAACAGTTGATGAAGAAGAACTTAAACAAGCAATGCTTGTAATTTCATGACGTTGAATTGTAGTTCCTTTCTCAAGAATCATCTGCCTCTTCACTTTTTTTTTCCTGTTCTGTTTGTAAACGTTTCACCATTTATTCTTAATTTTGAAATGCATTTGATTGTTTTTGTCGAAAATTTTGGATAACGGTATATAAGACAATAAGGGCATGTTTGGTATAATCTTACCCTTCAACTTGGTTTTAACACAACTATCCTCAACTCAACTAACATAGCAAGCAAACAGACCCTTAGGTGTATGATGTGTTTAGAATATAGAAGAAAGTTTGGAATGGAGAGAATTGATGGTCAAATGTAGAACTTTGAAATTAAAAAGGTGGTTGCAAATTTAAGAATTTCAGAATAGTGGTTGTATTCCGCTATCACAAGAATTATCACCCACATAAATATATTGTAATTGTCTATGTTGAACGTGTGAAACAACTTGTGTAACGTAAAACACAAAAGAATGTAAGAAGTAAAAGAACACACTTATGGGACTCACCCAAAACATGATCAATCCACTACTAAAGTGCTTTGAGTTACACACTTAGGATTTTCTCTTTATACACCTACTTTACTCTCCAAAAATATTCTAAGACTAATTAAACCATGAACCATCAAACCCCCTAGGTTTATCCGTGAGTTTGTAGGCTACTCAATACAAAGAAACACACCCCAACTATATCACTCACACTCAATAGTCAGAGTAACACCTCCACCGTGACTCAAGTATTTGTGGGCAGAAAATAAAAACTCCACTCAATAAACATCACACTCTTCACGTACTTGTTGGGAATGCATATTGCTCGAGAGATGCTCTGAATTACGTCCAACCATCTGTATTTATAGAGATGATGCAAACCCTACGTCTGCTCTTTGCCGTGCCTTCAAGTCAGGATCTTGTAACTGATTTTGTGGAATCTTGAATAATATTTCTCTTGACCTTATTGACTCACAGTTGGAATCGAATCTTCAATATATCGACGAATCTTGGGTTTCCTAACCACCATTGTGACTTAGAAACTGACATGTATGCAAGATTTGTCGGTTGTCAAATTGTTGGGAAGGAAAATATCTTCACACAAGAACAACACTTGAAACAGGCTGCACAACGGACATGATGGATTGTTGTTCCGAGATAGCAAAAACGTGCATATCTATGCATATCATGTATTCACATATATATAGAATATGAACTTATACTAAAATTTAATTTATGACAATTTTTAATTTAATTTTAGAACTTGTTAAATTTTGGGTTTATTATATATTAAAATGACTACTTGGTCCTTTTTTTTTTAATCATGGGCAAATTGCACTAAGTTTCCTATCTTTCACCCAAACTAAAGTGCTCATGAATTGTAGAAATTATTCATCACCAAAAACAAAACAAAAAAACATTATATTAAATTTCAACTGATGCATCACCCTTAAATTAAAAACAGGTTGATTCCTTTCTTTCCCAAAGTAAAAAGAAAATAAAGATTTGAATTCAAATTCAGAGGAACAAAGCCTTCTTTGTAATGATTTCGAAATCACGAAAATGAGATTCAAGTATTAAAACGTGCAACAGAATAGTCTGTGCATTCTTGCACTCTTCATCTACAAAATCACACTAAAAAGAAATGTGCAAAACTACACTACCATTTACAATTACATACAATTCAACACTAACAAAACCGTAACAAGAAGAATAAAAAAAACATATCAAACTTGTATCCTATAATGTACCATTCTCATTCAAGTCATCAATGGCCTATTCATTGCTAGCAAGAAGGTGGTTGAAGCTGCTTCAACCGCCGTACCACCTGCTTCATCGTCGGCCGATTCGACAGTGTCTCAACCGTACACATCACCCCCAAGTGCAGTACCTCAATCAGATCATCGTACGGCCCTGCATCCCACAAGCCAGCCCGGAAGAACTCATTGACCCGTCCTTGTCCGAAGAGCATGCTCGCCCAAGCGCCGATGTTAAATCCATTTTCATACGAAGAAAATGACGGATCGAGCGCCTTCTTGTCGGAGATGAGCTCCAACAGCACCACCCCGTAGCTGTAGACATCGGCCTTGCCCGAGACGCGGCAGGTCAATGCATACTCCGGAGCTACGTACCCGAACGTCCCGGTCACGCCAGTCGTGGCATGAGTTTCTGAAGTCCCGAGAAGCCGAGCGAGTCCAAAGTCGGAGAGGTACGCGTTGCAATCCTGATCCAATAGGATGTTGCTAGGCTTCACGTCGCGATGGAGTACACGTGGCACACACTGATCGTGTAGGTAGGCAAGCGCCTCCGAGATGTCAAGGGCGATCTTGTGTAGTACTCTCCAATCCATGGCTCGACTTGACCTCTCCTGAATGAACTTCTCGAGGTTGCCACCCGGGAGATAATTGTATATAAGAAACATCTCAGTTTCACTTGCGTGATACCCTATCAGGGTCACAAGATTCCGGTGGCGGAGTCGGGCTAGAGTTTTGATCTCTGCGTCGAATTGTTGCACGCCTTGGAAGCGCCCAAGGGCAAGGCGTTTGACGGCCACTAGGACACCAGGAGCAATCTCTGCTTTGAAAGTTGAACCAAATCCACCATTGCCAATGCAGTTGTTCGCGTTGAATCCCCCCGTGCCACGAACCACGTTCTCGTATGTCAGAGGAACAGCTATATCATTGAAGACGATCACTTCCTTCCGAACAGTTCCACTTACCCTCGACATCGGTTTGCACTTTCTTGTGTAGAAGAAAAGTACAACCAGAGCAATTAGAACCGATACTATGGCGGACGCAGATGTTATAGAGGCAATCCTAATCAAATGGAGGGAACCCTTCCCTCTTTTCGGGCTCGGAGATGGCGGAGAAGAGACGCCAGTCGCTACCCCTACCCGTTGATCATTAGAGGGTGGACAATGTAGAGAAGGATTCCCAAAAAAGCTATCACATTTGATCACATTGTTAGTCAGAGGCACTGATCCAGACAAGTTGTTGAAGGACACGTTGAACACGGAGAGAGTGGTTATATTTGCGAAATCCGTGGGAAGCTGCCCGGATAACTTGTTATCGTTTAAGAGAAGAGTCTTCAACTTCGTCAAACTTGCAAGAACGTCGGGTATTGCACCGGATAGTAAATTAAAAGACAGATCAATAACTTCGAGAGAGCGTAGCTGCCCCAAGCTTGCAGGTATTGAACCACTAAGATTATTTCCAGACAAGGACAGCAATTCGAGACCTTCAATCTGGCTAATGCTGCTAGGAATCGAACCTTGCAAGAGATTCCGACTTATATCCATAATACGCAGTGAAGACATATCTCCAACACCGGGAGGCAAAGCTCCCGAAATTTGATTTCGAGAAAGATCCAAAACTATCAGTGTCTTGCACATCTTGGCAATATCTGCAGGAACTTGACCAAATAAGTTGTTGCTCGTGACATTTACGATTACGCCTCTAGCCTGATCACACTTGTCGGAGAAGGCTGCAAGAAGGCTTCCCTTGAGGTTGTTTCCGCCAGCAAGAAATGCATAAACTGTTTGCATCCCTAATCTCGCAGGTGCAACGGGCATAGGCTGCAGGGGGCCACTAAGGTTGTTGGAACCAAAATTATGCATTACCAAGAAACTCGCATCATCTCTAGAAAGTGGCAAAGTGGACTCAATCTGATTTCTATATCTAAAATAAGTCACATATGCTAAGGAAGGATCATAAGTTTCCCATGAATTCCAGTTCATGGATTGAAGAGGAGCACAATCTTGATAACTAAATTTGGGGATTGAACCCGACATGAAATTGCCACTGATATCAAACAGAGTCATACAAGGAACAGGAAGCTTGTCAACAATTTCACCACTTAGTCTATTTAAACTCAGATCAACAAAATGCAGCTTCTTGCAGTTGATAAGCCTGTCGGAGAGTTTTCCCGAGAAACTGTTCTGAGCGAAGCTCAACATCTCCAAATTGTTGCAGGAGCCCCAATTAGCTGGGAAATCTCCTTGCAGAAGTGCTCTAGGAGCCCAAAGCATCCTCAAATTCGGGAGGCTAGTAATAATCGTTGGGATCGTACCCTCGTAGAAATTGTAGTCATCTGAAGTATACGCCAACTTCTCCGACGAAAAGCTACCTCCCACACTCGGAAGAGGGTCCCATAAGTTTGACAACACAAGGATAGACAACTTCGTGCAGTTACCAATCTCAGCCGGTATAGCGTCACTAAAACTGTTCCTCGAGACATCCAACACTTCCAGCTGACTCAACTGACCGAGCTCACTCGGAATCATCTCCTCCAAAAGGTTAGAATACAGAAGCAGTGTCTTCAACCGTCGACAGTTCCCAATTGTTTTAGGAATACCATCTATCAAGTAGTTTCCCGAGAAATCCAAATGCTCAAGCTTCCCACAGTTTTCCCCTATCTCAACTGGTATAGACTGAGTGAGCAGATTGCATGACAAGTAAAGCCCCCTCAAATCTCTAAACTCACTAATAAACTTTGGAATTGACCCATTCACTCGATTCCCAGCTAAGTTAACTACCTGAAGTGCCAAGCAATTCGAAAGCGAATTCGGTATACCCCCATTGATCTCATTGAACCCCAAGTTAAGAACTCTCAAGCTCCTCAACCCACTGAACTCAGTAGGCAATGAGCCAGAAAGCAAGTTGCCTTCGAGGTCCAGAATCTCAAGCTTCTCCATACCCCAAATTTCTACAGGAATCTCACCGCTCAATTCATTGAATGGCAGTGACAAAATCTTGAGTTCACTAAGCTTAGCAGCAGCAGCAGACAATTTACCCAAAACCTTAACTTTCCCTGAACAAGGCCTCCTAATTCCGAAACCATAGAGTGGGAACTCAGCAATTCTAGCACAAGGAATAGAGTTGTTACCTCCACCGGTGACATTCAGCGCCACCACCCGAGAGCCCGAGTTGCAGGAAATCCCGGCCCACGAGCAGTGATCCGGGATTTTCGAATCCCAGCTACTCAGCACTCCTTGACGGTCCGAAAACGACGCCTTCAACTCCAAGAGCGCCGATTTGTCCGAATCTGACGCACAAACAACGTCGTTTGGAGATGAAAACAGAACAAACATGATAATCAGGAGCTTCAAGGGCTTTCCGAGATGGCGCCATTTCTTGGCAGGAGGGAAAGAACCCATGCTGAACCCTATCTCGCAAGAAAAAGCGTGGGAAGCTCAAATCCTAACCCCGGCTTCGCAGGTAGCTTTCCCTTGAAGTTAATGGAATCTAAAGAGAAAGAGAGAGAGAGAGAGCTGTAGAGGTTGTTTGTGTAGAATAATAAACGGGTTTGGTGTTCATATCTTGATTCAGAAATGAGTGCTACTTTTGTTTGTTGTAAACATAAAAGTTCCACAGAAAGTTGTTTCAAAGATGTAGTGTGGTGTGAGGAGACTGCAAACAGAAACAGGAGGAGGACTGAGAGACTGACTCTGTCTCTCTCTGATATAGAGGGTGACTTACTTCTTCCTTCATTTTTTATTTTCTTCCTATTCTTGTTTATTTCAATCAATTATATATAATCTTCAAATGTTGAAACTTTTAGAACAAATCAAACAGTAACTACAAGTTCATCCATGTGTATTATTTTAAACACCCAATTGTAGGGGCGGGCATAAAAGATCGAAAAATCGAATCACCCAACAAACTGAACCGAAACCGATTTAAAAATAAGATTAACCGTTCAGTTTAAGTTTTTTTATTTTTATTTTTATTTTCAAGAACCGATAATATCGGTTCGGTTTTCATTTTCATTTATATAAAATTGGTGGTTGATCGACCTGAACCGGTATCTATAATATTTATAAATAATACACACATATATATATATATATAATTAAAAAATTTAACACATGTATTCTAAATATAATATATGAGGAGAATATAAAATATATTTTCATTTTACTATCATTTTTATAGAAAATTCTTGTTTAACAGAAGACCATCCCTTTTGAGGGTCGATGACTAGATATACATTTATAAACCAAGTGAACACTATTTAATTAGTTTAGTTAATACAAAACTTATATTAGCTACAACTTTATTTTTTTTTTATTCTCAGAACTTTATTTTATTTCTTTGATCTCTGAATTATATATTTAACTCATTTTGCCATATTAAGTTAGTTATTTTGCTATAAAATGATAAATTAATTTTCATATTGATCATAATTAGCATATTACCATTCATCGGTATTTATATTTTTCCTACCATATTATTATGAATAAAAAAAATAAAAATTATTATTTATCATGGTTAACCGGTGAAAAATTAGGTAATCGATCCGATTTTTTGGTTAACCGCTAATGCAGTTTTTGGTTTTTATTTTTCATTTTTTAACGGTCTGATTTTTTATATCGCAAATGTACAGTTAACTGACCCGTGATCACCCCTACCCTATTTACCCTACCCTATCTTTCTTTTTTATATTACTTTGTATACTGTCTGTCTGTCCATGAAAAAACTGTTATAAAAAATAGATTTGAGTTTTTAATAAAAAGTAAAGTATATTTTTAATGTAGAATAAATATATACAAAATAAAATATAATGAAATTTAAAATATTAAATATTTTATGAAATCATATAAAAAAGAAAAAAAACAATTTTTGTGTAAAACTTAAAAATATATTTTTCGTCTAAATTTCACCATAATATTCATTATTCTCACCTTCTCATGGTACTCCTATATAATTAACATTAATTAATATATATTATATCTTAAAATATGATATTTTAATATCTAATAATCAATCATAATGAAATAGGAGTATGATAATTAGTAGCAGTATAAGTTCCCTTATCGAATTTGTCGTCAAAGTTTTCCTCCGTGGGGCCCACTCACACCCCCGTTTTCAGTTAGTTTTGTTTCAAATTTCAATATTGATTTTTGATGGGCTCTTTACTTTTGACCTTTTCAACTTAGCCTAAAATTTCTCTTTCTTTTTCTCTTTAATAGTCTTTAATTGGAGTATTTCTCTTTTTAATATTTCTCAATAATATCGTGTTTTTTTTAAGTCATTACAAAATTGATAGCAAATAAGTTATCCATCCACTTCATTCCATGCAATAATCATCCAAATTTTCATAAATTCGAAGATTCAGACTTTTAAATCCTAGTTGATCAGCAGCACGCCTTGATTAAGCTTAATTTGACTAAATCGATAAAAGAAACAGTAAAGCGCCAATACTAATAAAAATTCATACAAACAAGTCTCCAAAAGTAATGTCCTTTTATCTCTCTATATATAGGAATAAGATCCGATGAGAATCATGTCTTAATATAGGAATTAAAATCTATGCATACATTACACGTAAAATTTTATTGCTAACATGATAATGCCTTTTTATTTATGAATCAATGCATTCTATCATAAATTTGATGCACAATTAATTTAGACTATAGATTAGAAAGATCAACGGTCAGATTGGTTCATAATTCTTATCTAAGAATTAGTTCTCATTTAAAAAATAAAAAAAAAGTACGAAGACTCCAAAAGATTTGAAGTTCATACCTTAAAGCTTAAGTTTGAACTCGAGCTCTTATAAATTTTTATTTTTAGAAAATTAGTAATTTTAACTTAAAGCTCGACTAATTAAATGCTCAATTAAACCTGAAGATCGTGAACAAACAAGCTAAAATCGATGCACGCATTAAATTATTGAGCAATCATGTTCAAGCTCGACTCGTTTAGTATCGAGTCGAGCTCCAAACGAAATTAGAGGTTCAACGCGATTAATTTTTGAATGACTGAGATGACATGAGAACTATTCATGTCACGATAAAAGATGATATGTCGAAAATTTATCAATAAAAAAATTAAATTTTTTTTTTTTTTTTAAGTGGGGGCTGCGCACCGAACATGTGGGCTGTGTGCACTTAAGTCCTCTTACTTTATGACAGCTCTACCAACGCACACTTCACGAGAATCACCAAAAATACTTGCTTATGACATATTTTAATAAAATATGTTATATTATAAGGTATGATGATATTTATCCACGTGAGATATATGTATTAATACCAAGCCTATTTATTTCGAATTTGATAAAGGTTTTTGGTGTTCCACATGCATAATGAATCAACTCAACTCATGAATATTTTCATATATAACGATTTTTGCTAAAATATTTTATTTTCAATCTAGCATCTCCAGTTCCCTGGGTAGTTAGTTAGTTGTAAACATATTCTTCAATAAATAACCCATTTTCATTTTTATTTTGATACAACAGAAAACTCATTATATATACATACATATATATATATATATAAATAGCTCATTGTATTGAGTTTGTAATATTACAAACTCAATAGAAAGACATGTCTTTCTATTAATAGTCAATTATACACTCTTCATTTTTCACATCAAATATCTATTATATCCATAATAATTTTATAATATTAAATTATTTTAATAATTATTAAAATAATAGGATTTTTTTTCTTAAATTATCAAATTTATTACTAGCCATAATCAAGAACCCATTATGCAAACCCCCTCCGACACTCCTAATTATATTAATTTTTAAAATTTTAAATTTCAATTTTATGCTTCTCTCGCTACGCAATTTTCAAAAATCTTCCAACACTCTTCTTCTAATTAAGATCGATGCCGACGGTAAACATTACCAATTTAAAGACACAAGTTTGGAAAAAAAATTTAAAAAAGAGAAAAAGTAAGATGTAGTTTGATGATACTTTTGTTGTTTGATTTGATTTAAGATTCAATTTGATCATTGTTTGTGGTGTGCATCATTCGATCAACTGAATAAATGAATGATAATTTGGTGGTCTATATTGAAAATGATGTATTCAGTTGTGTTCCTAAATCCTAATGGTGCTATTATGCATAAGTTTCAAAAGATGGCGGATCATCAGAGCGAACTATAAGTTAGATCCTTTTTAATTGTTTGTATAATACACAATTCTATAAAATGGAATACGAGTGAAAGGTGATGATTAAATTTGAAGAAATAGATTTGGAAATGAGACAAGAATGGAGGGAGTTGAAAATCTGCAATAATATGAGGGAGGAGAATTGAAGAATGATTAATTGAAGGAAAAGGTGTTATAACGCATGTTCTTGCATGCTTTCATCTTCCTTCAATCCTCAAAATTAAGGGAAAATTTAACAATCCAGTAATAAATACTCCCTCTTATTCATTTTAAGAGTCGTTTTAGGCTTTCTAACTATTTTCATTTTAAGAGTCGTTTTAAATTCTAACCCATTATTGCCCATTTCCATTCAACTTCTTCATTAATTAATTAAATCATATTGATTACATGATTAAAGATCTATTCCTATAAATTAAGGTTAATTTAGGAAAAATAAATATTTCTTAATTATATATATATACACACACGCAAGCATGCACACATCTATATATTTTCTAAACTAGTGTTTCATAATAAATAGATTTTGAAACTCTCAATCTCAAAAAGTGCAAAATATAATTACTCAAAAGATCTTACCAACTAAAAGTTTATTGCATATTCACCTTTGGAACTTCTTCTCCAACTGATTTATGCAAGTATATATATAAATTCACCTAATATGATAAGGTGTTCAATTATTTATTGACAATTAACAAAGGCATGCACGTTCCCAAAACTAGGACTGCCAATTTTCAGCACGACGCGATAACTCAACACGAATCGACACGATATTAATAGTTTGGGTTGACCTTTATTGGGTTCGGGTTCTTATGGGGTTAACCCAATAAGAATCTAAAATTTTTGGGTTGGGTTCAGGTCGATATATAAATATATTACCTAAAAATATTATTATTAATAATATATATGTATACAATCGAGTTAGATTGGGTCACTATTGTGTTGTTATCAGGTAGGGTCATTAACAGGTCGGTTCAACCTGGAAAAAACGTCTCAATTTGGGTTCATGTTGGGTTTGGGTTTGAACCATTAGGTTGTGTTCGGGTTCAAGTTTACTATATTCTTAACATGTCGGATTCGAATTTGACTTTAACAGGTTGAGTTGTTATCAGGTTGACCTGATAGCAACACAACCTGACCCAATTGACAGCCGTGGCCAAAACCCCAACCTAACTACAACTTTCTAAAACCTCTTATCCACATATAATTACACTTTCATTTATGTCCCAAACTTGCTTGTGGAAGCACTGCATCTATCTGTATTTCAACTGTCAACAATGATATATAGAGCACTATAATGATTAATGTGTATGTCATGCTACTAATAATAGCCTAAGCTCCATTTTAAGATATCTATCTAGTGGCATCATATTGATATGAAAATTAAAGACCAAACATATATACAAAAACATGTTATATTTATATATACATTAATGTATGTGTTTTCACAGAATGATTGAGCATTTGATTCTCAAACCTGAATAATCACGGTTGCAAATCACAAAAGTTTCATTTGATCATCATCATCATCCCTACTCCTGCATGCAGCCTTGTTCAAGCATATTAGTAGTCTGTGCCAAGAGGAACCAACTTACATTGCATACACTCTGCTGCATTAGCAGCTGATTAATCGAGCTGGTCGAGTTCACGAAGCCTAGAACAACATCATCGTATCGCATGTAGCATTGGACTAGTATACATTTCAATCCCTTCTAAGCTAGATTCACATTCCTCTCTTCAAAACCATGATTCTCGTATTGCACGTTATGATGATGTTAGCAGCTCCGGGGCAAACACGGACACCACGAAAAGAACCTCTCCGTCGTTGGTTTTTCAGCACTACTTACCGAATCGAGTGGTTCCACGTCCGGTTTCTCCTCCACTCCCATGATTGAGCTGCATTTTCCACTTTCACTCTGCAACTGTTAGTCAAGATATGTTTTAAAACAGAGTAAAACTTCAACTATTTGTGACGAACATATTCACAAAAAGTATGATATCTCACATAGGGAAAGCAAAGGAGGTGCAGCTTTGCCGGCTCTCACAAGAGGCACGAGGGGTGTTGGCACACTTGGCAGCCGTTATATCCTCCTTCTCGATGTTCGAAACGCAGCTCGACTTCGCACTACCTTCCTCGTTTGCTGGCACCTCCATAAGGGGAGGGAGGCTGCATAATTCACCAGACTTGGCTTCAGAGACGCAAAGGGGTTGCTGCATCGTCGAGTTGTTGTTTGGTTCCTCGAACCGGAGAAGCTCTCCCGACCTAAACTGCTCCTTGGTGAAGCTATTGTTCCCAACATGAATGCTGAACAACGAGTCATTCGAGGTCATGCTCCACTCCAAGTTGTTAGCCTGTTTGGAGAAGGCGGAGGCAGGGATGCGCTCGGGGTCGTAGTCGGACATTTTTTGTATCCGAGGAGACGTTACCTCGGGTGGAGATGCAATGAAAAACATGCTCCTGTCCGGTGTGGAGATGGATACCTCCCTGCCTGCAAGATCCTCCCCGGACTTGGATTTGGTGATGGAATCATTTGCTACAACTTTATCATCATCATCATCTTCCAGTGAAGCACAAAACGAGACACGAGGGGACGAAGAGCCGGAGGAAGACACAGAAGAAGACGAGGATGGAAGAGGTCGAGTCCTCGCTTCTTCAACCTCGAGTTCGAGTGCTTTCCTTACCTGCTCAATTGTTCCCTTTGCCTCTTCGGACTCCATATCTCATTAGATTATTGTAAGTTCGTTCTCAAACAACTGATTCAAACAGAGTAAGTGATTAAAAGCAATATATTAATAGCTTTTGCTTTATTACATCCTCAAAACTACTAACTTTGTTGTTGTAACATAACTTTCTTGAAGATAAAAGAAATCAAATCTATCATCAATATTTTTATAAACAGATTTTCAAGTACTAACTTCACATAGTAAATAAATCATTACATGCTCAAAACTACTGAAAATCACATGAGAAAATATATGGAATGTTCTTATCAAGATTCTCATATACCCTATACCTTAATTACCTCATTCACATCCACAAGTCACTAAATGGGGAATTTCTTACTGATCCATCATAATTAGCAATTGCATGATTAGTTTTCCTAAATAGGTATCAATAATAACTCAGACATGCAAAAACTAAAACATAGAAATGTAATACAACTATGATCCTTGATATGGGGTTCTGCTGTTTCTTGCACATCTAGACAGTTATGCAAATTGGTTATTTCTTGAATTCAGACAAATGGGAACTTTCTAATTCAGTTTCAAATGCAATGAAACCTAGGAAACAAAGTTGTATGAAATTAGTATCAGAGCATGTATAATGTGTGTGTATATATATACATACCTAAGATGGAGAATTTGAAGGGACCAAACAATGATCAAAGTGTGTATTAATGTTCTCTTTTGGTGTGGAAGCCAATCTAGTGAATCAGACCAGACAAAACCTTGGTTGAATCAAAAGGAAATGTCACCAAGCTTCAGAAAACGGTGGTGCAAATTAGGGCTGCACAAGAAATTTGATTGAATTTTCAGGGTTTATTCTTGCAAGAAACTATCCGTTTTGATTAGAATGGACAAGCTTTAATATCGGACATCCTCTTCATCTTTAACTCTTGACCAATTAATTACTACTAAGTATGAGAGCTTTGATAACTATGATCATCAACTTTATCTCTAGTAATCTATTTGTTGGATTGCAAATAATAGAAAAAAAAGAGTATTAAAAAGTTTGGAGATCATACCTCACGCTGGCAGAGCCTGCAAAACAAGACTGGAGAATGGTTGGAGTTCTCCGAGTAGAGACTCCGACGCTCAAGTTAGCACGTTGTAGACTCGAGAGTAAAATGTGACGAACGTGTGAGTGTTGGGAGTAAAATGTCTAGAATGTAGCGTACCTCAAGAATGAAAATGGATGGGGTATATATAATGTGAGATATAATGATAGAATAGTAACATTACCTTGATAACTACCTTTGATTCATAGTACATGTTGTTGAAACCCTCTCCAATTAGGGTAATACTACGTCCGCAATGGACCACCTGATTGTTGAAGTCTCTTTTATCCGTATGGTAGCCTTGAAGGGTACAAGATGGACAAAATCTGACATGTGTCAGTCCTAACCACTTCATGCAATCCGCACTCCATCAGACCCGTAGAGCTAACCAAGTATGAGCTCGATAATCGGGTCTTAGCTTATCCAACTAATAAAAAGTCGAATACGAAATATCTGTGGTCTGCTACTTAAAGCCTATTAGCTCTGACTAAAAGAGACAATTATTTTACAAACGAGTTCTGTTATAGCAAACCTCAAGCTTATTTATTTCTTCTTACTTAAGCTAGCTGAGCTTACGCAAATTCCTTTTTTTTTCACTCTTAGTCTTTAAATAGCTTAAATAACTTATAAGATAAGTTATGTGATATTCATCCATATCACTACTTTTTTTTTAAATATTATTATGACAACATTGCCTTCCGAGGCCATGCAATTTTATTTTTTTTTTCGATTTTTTTTAATACCTAAATTTATTTATAAATATCCTATTCCCACATTTTCACACATCTTCATTCATTCTTCAATCTTTCAACCATCTTTCTTCAAATATTTTTCTTACAAGTTAGCAAAAAAAATATGGATGAACAATTCAATAGGTTTCTATACCGAAGTCGGAGCCAAGGTGCAAGCTCCGATTATCAAAGCTCGGACAATTCGTCGTTCGGAGTTGAGAATTTTTCAAGCCAAAATTCTCATTTATCTCATTCCTCTCAACATTCATCTTCGCAATTCTACCATCTTTTCTATTCTACTCCTTCTTATCTTGGCCAACAATTTCCATTTTCTCTGTATTCACCCCAATTCACTTCCCAACCATCTCCTACATTCTCAACCGCTTCATCCAGGGGAGTTGGAGGACTCTATGGAATCAACTTGAATGATTCCTTCAACGATGCTTCGGACGAGACTCTTGCTTTCACTCAAAGCAAAGATCCCGTTCGTACAAAAGTGGACGTTGCCTACACCGATGTGGATGACATCGTCAGCAACAACCAAAAGGCCGAGGCCTATTGAAAACGCGTCATCGACTCCTTCAACCGACAATGGAACCCGGCGAAGCCTCACACTATCCGACAATTGAAGTGTCATTAGGCTCGTATTCAAAATACGACCCGGGAGTTTTGCGCCATCTACAACCGGTGCTCCGATCAATGGGCAAACGGCAACTCCGACCACGACATCTTTCAAAAGACGTTGGCAGAGTATAACCAAATAAAAAGGTTGGAGTTCAAATACCGGCATTGTTGGGAGATTTTGCGAAACACGCAAAAATTCCAACGAGTTGTTCCCGACATCGGCTCCAACAAAATGGGCAAAAAAAATATGAGGGAAGGCTTCACGAGCGACTCAAACCAAGGAGGCGAAGCCCAACCCGAACCCGAGGAACGTCCGATGGGGACGAAGGCTGTGGAAAGAAAAGAGAAGTGTAAAGCCTCCGAGCAACCTAGTAACGAAGCGTTGGAAGCTTTGAAGGTAAGTTCCAATGCAATTACAACATTCACGAGAGACCCAAGACTTGCTTATTTCAAGATCTTGTTGAAGGATACGTCGAGGATGACCCCCGAGCAACTCGAGCTACACAACACGATGCGTGCTCAAATTAGAAGTTTGTTTGATTTCTAGTTTAGTTGTTTTTTAATTATTGTAATTTTCAATTCTAATGTTGTATTTTAATTTCTAAGTTAGGATTTAAATTATGTATTTTACCTTCTATTTCTAAGTTAGGATTTTAATTATATATTGTAATTTCTATTTCTAAGTTAGAATTTTAATTATGTATTGTAATTTCAATTTAAATGTTGTCTTTTAATTATTGTAATTTTTATTTTCGTTTTTTAAATGTTTTTTTAAATTAATATTTAAATTAAATAAAACATATTAAAATAAAAAATAAAATTAATTACATATTTATTAATTTAAATTTGTAATTTAAATTAATAAATTTAATACATAACATATATCCAAAATAAAAAAAAATACATACATCATAAAAAATAAAAACAAAATATAGAGCCTCCCGAGTCCCAAAGTGAGAGTCTCCCACTACTACCTACCAACACAACCTCTCTAATTTTGATGGACCGCATATAAAAAAGTTCCAATTATTTACGAAATTATCACTAATCTACTATTTGAGAACCCCGATGGGGAATGCTCCAAGACAATATAACATTTAATTATACACGCACATGCATGCATGCATGTACTCTAGTTTCATGAAAAAGCAACACAACATTAGTTCAAAATTACACACACGCACTCAATTTATCTTTATGTAGGGCCCTCCTGACCGGCTTGGACATACACACGCACTTATTTTGTACTCCCTCCGTCCCACCATTTTTGGCCCTTTTGACTAAAATTGTGAGTGCTTTTTAGTCAAAGAGACCAAAAATAATGGGATAGAGGGAGTACATCTTTATTTAGGAGAGTGAATTTTTATTTAGGAGTGTAAGCTAACCAAACTATTAGTTATTTATTCGAAGTTCGGTTTGATGAAATTCATTCAAAATTCATTCGTTTATTAAATGAATAGAAGTCAAGCTTCGGACCGAGCTCGAATATTCTTTTGAGTCAAACTTAAACTTGATAGCATTTGGTTCGAAAGGCCTGTATACTAGCAGAGCTCGGCTCAGCTCCTTTGCAATATTAGGGGTGTTCGATCTCGACTTGAACTTGGTTAAAGGTTTCACTGGGAAAAATGTTGAACAAAGAGAACTTGAGGTGCAAGCAAATCTTCATCTTATTCACATCTAATTTATGTCGCGTCACCAGCCAGTGCTCAGGGCTATCCGATGCCCCTCCACAGTTGCGCCATTTCCACAAATTTTTGCATCTACGGTAGTAGTTCGGTCGGGTACATGGCCAAATCCATGATCACCGCCTCCGATTTCTCCTTCTCGCCGACCATTCCGGTGACAGAAATCTTGATTTCAAGGAGTGATTCTCGAAGGCGCTCTGCATCCATTTCGATCGAACGATACAGGCGGCATACATGCCCAAATTGACAATCACATGATCTTGTAATTGTTAAATATTGTATCGAACATGATCGAGAGAGAAATGAGTATGTATGTGAAAAATCTGTATTGATTAATATATCTTGACAATACAAGAGCCAAGTATATAAAGACAACAACCATCCTATAGAAGGAAAGAATTTCTGATTAAGGACATGATTTTGTGCAGGAATATCGGATCAATTTACGACGATGAATTGGGAGTATCGTGCCAAGTTCGGAAGATATTCTAACACTCCCTCTCAAGTTAAGTAGTGGGATCTCCAATACTTAACTTGTCTAATGTATCCATGAAGATCCTTGAACTAACAGCCTTGGTTAGGATATCCGCCATTTGATCTTCAGAGCGAACGAAAGGTAGTTCAATAATTCCAGATTTTATGTTCTCCTTGATAAAGTGACGATCGACCTAGACGTGTTTTGTTCGATCGTGTTGGACAGGATTCTCAGATATGCGGATGGCGGCTTTGTTATCACAAAACAGTTTGACGCTTTCCTTTGGAGCAAAGTCAATTTCTGTCAATAACTTCTTGAGCCACAAAACCTCCATAATTCCACTCTTGATACCTTGAAATTCTGCCTCAGCACTAGAGAGTTCCACAACCTTTTGTTTCTTACTCCTCCAAGTTACCAAGTTGCCTCCAACAAAGGTAAAATACCCTGTAGTAGATCTTCGGTCCATAGGGTTGCCGGCCCAGTCCGCATCGGTGTAACCGTGTATTCTTGAGTGCCCGTTCTTCCTGAAAAATAATCCATATCCGAAAGTTCCCTTGAGATATCTGACGATTCTGAGTGCAGCTTCCATGTGGTTAGTTTGTGGTTTGTGCATGAACTGACTGACAACGCCAACAACATAAGCGATGTCAGGTCTCGTATGAGAAAGATAGTTTAGCCTTCCCATCAAACGTTGATACTGCCCTCGGTCAGCTGCTTCGGCTCCTTCCACAATCTGTAGCTTGTGATTTACAACAATGGGTGTATCTATGGGTTTGCAATCTAACATTCCTACTTCGGTGAGGAGGTCCAAAGTATACTTCTTCTGACATATGAAAATTCCTCCGCTCGATCTAAGCACTTCAATACCAAGAAAGTACTTAAGAGCTCCAAGATATTTCATTTCAAATTCGAGGGATAGTCGTTTCTTCAATTCCTTCATCTCTTCAACGTCGTTACCTGTTATTATCATATCATCGACATAGATAATCAGACAGGTAATACGATCTCCACGCTTCTTTAAGAACAGTGTGTGGTCGGAGTTACTTTGCTTGAACCCGTAACTTTTCATGGCATTAGTAAACCTTCCAAACCAAGCCCTTGAAGACTGCTTGAGACCATATAACGTCTTCTTTAGTTTGCACGACTTTCCGTTACCGAATTCAAATCCAGGTGGTGGCTCCATGTATATATCCTTCTTCAGTTCTCTGTGTAGAAAGGCATTTGTGACGTCAAATTGATGAAGCGGCCAATCTTGATCAGCCGCAATTGACATTAACACCCTCACCGTACTCATTTTTGCTACTGGAGAAAAAGTCTCCGAGTAATCTACTCCGTAGACCTGAGTGTATCCTTTCGCAACTAATCTAGCTTTGTACCTTTCGATAGTCCCATCGGGTTTTCTTTTGATGGTGAAAACCCATCTGCATCCGACTGGTTTCTTTTCACGTGGCAAATCACATATTTCCCACGTGTTGTTGCGAGCCAGGGCGTCCATTTCTTTCTTCATTGCCTCAACCCATCGTGCAGATTTAAGAGCTTCTCCTGCTGTTTTAGGTAAACACTCTTCATTATAAAGAGCAACCTGAAAAACTGCAGCAAGATTAGTGAGATTACTGTTAGAAGTATTTTCAATTGGATATTTAGAATTCCTGGAGAGCCTTTCGGGAGAGTATCTTCGTGGTGGAATGCCCCGAGTACTACACGGAGGCAAAACATATCGATCTGTGGGAGGATTTTGCTCGATAGACTCAGGAGATTCTTCTTCTGCATGTTCAGGATTTCTTGCCTCGGATATCGGACTGAGTGGATTATTCTTTGGATTACTGAGCTCCGGAGATTGTGAAGACGCTTCAGGGATTATCTCAGCGGCACGGTTAACTAACTCTGTTGGAACCACCTCCGCAGAACTGTTCGAAATTGGCAGCCAACTTAGTGTGTCAAATCTAACTCTACTCTCCCCCTGACCACTAAGATGGTGTTGATAGAAAAATTCATTTTCAAGGAAATGACAGTTCATAGTGGTGAACATACGACGAGAGTTAGGGTCATAGCACCGATATCCCTTTTTGTTAATACCATACCCTACGAAGACGCACTTAACAGCACAGGGATCAAGTTTAGTGCGCTCATGTTTGGGTATGTGGATAAAGACTGAACACCCAAAAATTCGAGGTTTCAAAGTAAGAGGCAAAGGTATTTTGGCAACGTCGGATAGGACTTGTATGGGAGTTTTGAGTTTGAGTGCTTTCGTGGGTAGGCGGTTTATGAGGTATACCGCGGTAGCAACCGCTTCGGGCTAAAAATGAGAAGGGACACAAGATTCGATGATTAAAGCCCGAGTGATCTCAAGAATGATTCGATTTTTTCTCTCGGCTACCCCATTTTGTTCAGGAGTGTGCGAACATGTAGTTTGGTGGATTAATCCGTTATCATGGAAGAATTTCATCATGGAGGAATTCACGAATTCTCCCCCGTTATCAGATCGTAAGATTTGGATATTAGTTTTGAATTGCTGCTGAATCATACTATAGAAATGGGAGAATTTCGAAAAGACTTCAGATTTATGGTGTAAAAAATAGACCCAAGTCATACGAGTGTAGTCATCTATGAATAATAGAAAATACTTGAATTTCTGCCCCCCAATGACGGGAGCAGGACCCCAAGTATCAGAATGTACAAATGAAAACATAGAATTCACACGAGTATTACTAGGTTTAAAATATTGTCTGTGGCTTTTAGCAAACACACACGATTCACATTGTAAATCTGAAGTATCTAGATTCGGGAATAAAAGTTTAAGGTAACCCGTGGAAGGATGCCCAAGTCGGCGATGCCAAAGCCAAGCAGCGTGGGTGGTGGTTCCGGTAGTCAGCATCACGGTGCCTTTTTGAGCAATCTCATCCACGTAGTACAGTCCACGTCGCTCAGTGCCACGTCCAATAATCTCCCTCATCCTGATATCCTGTAGAATACAAAAGGTGGGATGTATTAATACAGTGCAATTGAGTTCTTTGGTGACGTGACTAATAGATAAAAGTTTGTGGGATAGTGCCGGGATATATAAACAGTTAGATATCCTAAGTTTAGGAGAAATTTCTATCGTCCCGGCTCCATTAACAGGTGTGACTTCTCCATTAGCAGTCTGAACATGAGTTTTCCGGGGAATTGATGGCTCGCAAATATCTGATTGATCATAGGTCATTGTATCCGTAGCACCACAATCAAATATCCACGCATTATTTTTTGATTCATCATGAGATAAATCCTTTGAAATATTAATACGGGTGGGGTAATCATTCGGGGTACCTTCATATGTGGCCCGACTAAACTTTCCATCTTCTCTCTTCTCGCTCACACCTACTGCTGCCTTAGCTTTTTCCCCTTTATCCTCTTCTGTTGTGTCGCTTAGCAGATCAAATCTGCCATTAGTGCCGTCGCGCGATTCGGTGGCGCTCGGCGCCGCCATCGCGATGGTGGCTCTCCCCCGGTTGTCTTTTGGCTTGTGGTTATCCTCCCACCATTCTGGGTACCCAACTAATTCGAAGCACATCTCCTTTGTGTGCTTTGTCTTTCCACAGTGAGAACATCTCAGCTTGCTCTTGTCGACCTTATCCCGGGATGATGAGCTGCCATTCCTTGCTGGGCTTGACCGGTTGGGCGGTCGAAATCCCTTTGCTGCCATGGCCTTCGTTCCATCGTCGTGGATCACGAGACCGCTTCCGATGCCTGGAATTTTTTCGTCGTTGTTGACCACGGAATCTAATCCCCAGATTCCACGCCGAGCAACGCCGCATCGGAGTAAGGCATATGCCCCTTCCACAGTTGGTAGCGGGTCCATTTTGAGTATATCTCGTCTTTTAGGTTCGTACCTTTCGTTGACTCCGGCAAGGAGTTGAAATAGCCGGGGTCTCAGATTGCATCCTCCGGTAAGTTTCTATGTCTTTTTCACACGCCATGGGGTTCGGATAGTTTTCATCAATCTCTGCCCAGATCCTCTGTAACGTGCTATAGAAACTCTCTATCATTCCTTGCCCTTGTTTTGTACTGTGCCGAATCCTTTTTGATGCTATAGGTTGTGGCCAGATTCTTCCACAGGCTCTCTGATGTTCTGTATTGAACATAATTGTTGGCCAATCCTGGTTCCATATTTTGGATTATCCAGGATATGACCGTGAGGTCGTTCTGGTACCATTTGTTGTACGCCGGATTGGTTGCCTCGGGGGGAGGGGGATGGTCAGTGATGTGGTTGATGCAACCCCTCCCTCCTATAGCTAGATGCATCATACGTGACCATAGTGCGTAATTAAATTCGTTTAATCTTACGCTTACAATCACGGACTGATTCTGGTTGCTTTCATTGCTGCGGTTTTCTATGGTTGTTTGGCTGAGGTGCCGTAGAAGATTGGCCAATTGTTGGGCTAAACCTTCTGACCCTCCTTCTGGTTTGTCCTCCATCGAAACAGGTTGGGATAAATTGGTATATGATGTATGCAGAACAACAGTGACCCGTTTAAGGATCGATTACTGCTCTGATACCATGTTAAATATTGTATCGAACATGATCGAAAGAGAAACGAGTATGTATGTGAAAAATCTGTATTGATTAATATATCTTGACAATACAAGAGTCAAGTATATAAAGACAACAACCATCCTATAGAAGGAAAGAATTTCTGATTAAGGACATGATTTTGTGCAGGAATATCGGATCAATTTACGGCGATGAATTGGGCTATGTTTGGACGAGTATCGAGCCAAGTTCGGAAGATATTCTAACAGTAAAATAAAATTGATTTTTCGAATTTAAATAGAAAATTTATTTTGCATTGTTAAATTATAATGCAAGAAGGGTATTTAAGTAAAAATTCGGGTAGTTCCTAAAATTAAGGGATTTGAAAATTGATCTGATACCATTAATAACAGGTGCAATAGGAGAGAGAAAAACTTCCTTTAAATGTTGTTTGTTTATTTTTGCATTGTATATTGCATTATATATAAATATATGTAGTTTTGCATTATATAGTTACGTAATTTGCATTAGATATATATATATATACAGTAACATTATTTAATTTTTGGTAGTTGGAGAAATTTATGGTATAACATAATCTTACAAAAATATTTAAAAAAATTCCCCATAATTTTGAATTACGAGAATTTTAATTGAGAAACACATATGACAATGCAATTTATTCAACTAGGCGTGTGTATGACAATGCAATCTATATATATATGAAAATGCAATCCACATATTATGACAATACAATCCACATATATATGACAATGCAATTTACACGTATATGACAATGCAATTCACATATATATGTGGTGCAACATAAAGATCTAGTGCATTAATTTATTCAACTAGACACGATACAAGTGCCGGACATGAGGGAGGAGTAGCAGCCGCAAGTAGACTAGATCATCTCCGTCGCCCTCTCCTTCGACTTCCCCTTCGACGTCAACGCAATTAGAGAAGAAGTTCAGAGCTCAATCATGGTCAAGCACCCCAAATTTTGTAGTCTCATCCAGCAGGATTCCGCCGGCGGCCGTGAGCATGGCGCCAAGCCGCTCTCAACCTCGACCATCACCACATCTCCCAACTGTTTCTCTCTCTCCACTTTTTCTCGAGCATTTGATTCAGCTGAACAACCCTAGTTCTAGAGTAAGCCTCCAACAATCGAGAAGCATCGTCTCCCTCCAACTTAAAAAACCTACAAATCATTGTCTCCATTGAATGATAAAAGAAGGAGAAGGGTTTCCTAGTGGGGAAGAACATGAACAGGCCGACGTCGGCGTCGCACAAAGTGGAGAGCTCGTTAGCTTTCTTGAACAAGCCTTGTCGCTTCTTTGAGAATGTTGCGTAGCAGTAACTTTCTTTCTCTACTTTCTCTATCGCTTTTTTTTTGCATCCCTTTTGGTTTTCTCTCCTGATCCATGAATTTTGATGTTTTGTGCAGAAGGGCAGAGAAGAAGAAGAGAAAGAGAGTTTGAATGGACTGATTTTGGGTTTGATTTTGGTCTCTGTTTTTCCGGTGGAGGGAGGGAGGGTTGACGACGACGATAATTTGTGAAATAATTAATCAAATATGCTTTCTCTCTTAATATCACCGGTTACCACCTTAATTAATGAAAGTTGTTATTTTCTCTATCATGTTATAATTACATAAATGTCATTTTCATAATATTTATGGAAAATTTTATTATATTTAAAAACTAATAAATCCGAATTATTAATAATCGTTGATCTACTAAAATTAACGATCGAGATCACTTCCTATTTTGTATTAAAAAACCCCTTTGTATATGATCTACATATATATATATATATATATTTATATAACCCTAAACCCTAAAGCTTAAATCATAATCCTAAGCCATAAACTTTTTATTAAACTATAAACCCCAAACTAAACCCTAAACCCTAAACCTTGAACTAAACCCGAAAATCTAAACTAAACCCTGAACCCTATACCGGAACTATAAACCACAAACTAAACCCTAAACACTAAATATATATATATATATATATATATATATATATATATATTTAGTGTCTTTAGAGGAGACCTCTGAAATATATATGTGTATATGTGTGTATGTGTGTGTGTGTGGATAAGATTTGGTGAGAACTAAATTTTATATAGGAACTAAAATGACGTCGTTTTTCTTAATAAAGAAACGACATCGTTTATTTTAAGTCAAAACGGTGTCGTTTAAGCTGATGTGTACACCACATGTGTTAATCGGGTCCACGTCAGTAATAGTTTGATCAAAACCAACCCAATGTATAAATTAGCTAAGAAATGGTAGTTTGTGTATTCTGTGGCAGATTTTAAAGTTCATGTGTAATATCATAAATGGTGAATAATTTATGTATTTACTAACAATTATCCCTTAAATATATATAAAAAAATATTTAAAATATTATATATGTTTATTATTAAAAATAAAAAAATATACATATTTTATTTGTATGGGTCGGTTCTGGGTCTAGCGGGTCTTGACCCGCACCAATCTAGTACTTCATCGGTCCTAAAAATGATCCAACCCAAACAGTTGTAATACATGGGTCGGTCATAATTAGATTTTTTATTTGATGCGATATTAAATTGAACTTTAAACACAACTCATTTTTTCTATGTTGCATTCATATTAAGCTACCTTTTTCCACATATATATATTGATTTGAAAATTTTGAAATACATTGATGATATAAAGATTTGTATATTTACTTTTTGAATTAAATTTGATTGAAAAGGATTATTATTAGATGAACTTAGTTTTTATCCATCAAGATCAAAACATAGTTTTTTATTATCAGTTTCGTTTAATTGTTTTTTATTATCAGTTTCGTTTAATTTCTCTAAAGACAACGTTAATGTGTCTGCAAGTGATATGAGAGCGATGCATTATATAAATGTACATCATTATCTTTTATTAATTTTTTAAAAATGCATTGATGTATTATGCGTGAGAATGAAAATGCACTATATTGGCACAAGAGATAAATGGGAGTAGATTTTTCTTGCTATTTATTTTAATTAATATATTTTTTGAATAATAATCTTCAATTTAATCATTCTTTCATGTATAAAAAATAAACATCGCACATGGGAAATAAAATTCATTATTGTCATTTTTATATCATCTTCCCTAATTAAGTATAAATACATAAACCTTTCACACACAGTTTCACCCCTAATTCACATATAATATCCACACTCTTGCATTTTGTTGGAGATACAAATGCCAATAATCAAGCATTAGAAATAATTTAATTTACTTGAAAATAAATAAAAATAATTAAGTATTTAAACTTATCATTAATTTTCTTAATTTCTTAATCTAATTTTGTTACTTTAAATAAAAAAAGAATAAAAGAGTACATATATTGTTAGAAATATAATCGAAAACAAAATAGAAGAATTATTCAATATAATTTCAAAGATTACATGCAACAATAAGTATAAAGATAACCAATAAAATCAACTTTTGAGAAGCCATATCCATTCTTGAATTACAAAATTATTTTTTATATGTATGAAGGTTGTTGGTGATGCATTCCTTTGAAATGCTTAGAAAAGAAAAGCACATAAGGTAATTGCAATTGGATGAGGTTTTTCAAAGCATATAAGGTAAAGATATAAGAAAAAAAGGAAAGAAAAAAAGGAAAGAGAAAATAGAAAAGAAAAGTAATTGTAATTGGATGAGATTTTTCAAAGCATATAAGGTAAAAATATAAGGGAAAAGGAAAGAAAAATTGTAAATAAGATGAGTCAATATAATATTTCAATATCTTTTCAATTTGATAGACTATAATTCTAAATTATTCTAATAATTGATATAAATATTAACATACTATTTTTATCACATTGTTTGGATACTGTTATTCATATTTTAAATGCCTATATAAGGAGGTTAAAAAGTGAATAACAAACACAACATTCATATCATCAAATCATTCAAGAAATAATATGGCTTCGCAAAAGTTGATTTTCCTAGTCACTCTTATGCTTATTGTTGCGGGTAATCTTTAAATTATATACAATAATTATTCTTAATCTTGTTTTCTTTTCTATTTCCAACAATTTATGGGTATAGAGAATGTTTCACACTGTGAGGTATGTGCAATTATACTAACGCCGACAATTTTATAATTCAAAATTTTCAACAATAACATATATTTTATATAAAATATTTTGTACTCATAGTTCATCAAAGACGGGTTGATTTGATAGAAAAAAAATATATAATGTATTCAATATATTGATATGATAAGCTATTTATATGTTTAAATTACATATTTAACAATTATAATTGATAAATCATGATTATATTTATTAAATTATCCACCGTTGTGCTAACATGATTTCATACTGTCTTATGTAAAATATTATATTTCTACAAATAAAAAATTTTATTATAAAATTATTGTCGTTCAAATAAAATTGACGCCCTATTTAATGCATGAAGGTGCATGATCCTATTTACACAATCTATGTACTCATTTAATATAATTTTTTGTATTTTTAATGATAGTGACTACATCTGCAAAATATTGCAAGTTCGAATACGACTGCGTAGAAGTATGCAAGGGCTTAGGTGAACCATTTTGTGTGGCGAACATCTGCAATTGTTTGCCCGGTCAAGAAATTAAGAAAATTAATGGTAAATTTTAAATATTTAATTTATAACTTTTTTTGTTGATAAATTAGATTATTTCTAATACTTGATTATTGACATTTGCAGGGCCAATAGAATGCAAGAGCGTTAAAGAGTGTGGTGATCTTAAATGTGAAGTAGGGGTGAAGATGTGTGTGGATGGATCGTGTGTTTGTATTTAATTATAAAATATAATAAAAGGACAATAATTTAATTTTGTTATCATTTATGATGTTCTTTTTTATTGAGTAATTTTAGGTTATTGTCTCAAAAATATATTAATCAAAACAACAAGAAGATAAATACATCTCCCTCAACAATATAGTTATTTTTAATTTTCTATTGCACATGATGACTTGAAATATGTCCAATCATGCTTTGTATAATTCAATAAAGACTTAAAGATAGTAGAAGCAGACCATCATGTAGAGGTGAGAATTTGAGACCGGGATTTGGGATTTCTCGGTCCAGATTTGAGTCCCGAATTTTTTGGGACCGAGACTAGGACCGGAATTGGAAAATTAAAGATTTTCGAGTCTAATTTAAAATTTTGGGAAATATGGTCCCGTTTGGGACTTGGGGACCAATCAGGACATCTTTTTCAGGATTGTGACTGGAATCGGGACTTAAAATTTCTCAATTTCGTGACTCGGGAGTCTCGAATTCGATAAAGAATTCAAGATAGTAAAGCAGACCATCATGTAGAGGTGAGAATTTGAGACCGGGATTTAGGATTTCTTGGTCCGGATCCAAGTCCCGAATTTTTCGGGATCGAGACCAGGACTAGGATTGGAAAATTAAAGATTTACAGGTCTAAATTTTAAAATTTTGGAAATATTATCCCATTCGGGAATTCGGGACCAACCAGGTCATCTTTTTCAGGATTAGGATTGGAATCGAGACTTAAAATTTCTCAATTTCGTGACTCGTGAGTCTCGAAATCTCGATTTGAACTGGGATCGGGACCAAAAATTAGCTATTTTTCAGGACCAGGACTTCCGGTCCCATCCCGATTCTCACCCTTACTGTTGCGTCCCCAAGATCGTGGTCTAGTGGTGGTGTGGAAGATGGCCGAGGCGTGCGGCCAAGGCCGTGTCAAGGCGTGGGGCCGAGACACAACGCGGCGTGGTGCATGGCGTTGCGTCTGGACAACGTGAGTGTTATCCCTTGTGCCAAGCGGAGTGGCACAAGAATAGTGCGAGACATGAGACGGAGACGTGGGCTGAGACATGTGCGGGACATGAGACAGAGACGTGGGCCGAGACATGTGCGAGATGGGGGCTAAGACGTGGTGCCAAGACCCGGTGCCGAGCGAAGCGACACAGTGATAACCAAGAGTGGCACGCGTGTGTGGGGCACGTCACCGAGAGATGGCAGAACCAAGAGTGGCACGCGTGTGTGGGGAGCGTCACTGACCGAGAGATGGTGGAGAGTGGCTCGCGAGTGTGGCGCGTGCCACTGTTCAAGGGATGGCCGAAAGTTGGCCGAGAGCGGCACGCGCGCATGGCGCGGGCCACTATCCGAGAGTTGGCCGAGAAGTGGCGCGCGCCACTGACCGAAAGCTTCCGAGAGTTGCCGAGCGGCGTGCGCCAAGGGGCCAAGAATTGTGCGGGCGCGGTACTTGCGTGGCACGGGCGCGGCACAGGCGTGGCACGAGCGCAGCATGGGCGTGGCACGAGCGCGGCACGGGCGCGGCACGGAGCGTGGTGCGGGCATTACACGGGCATGGTGCGGGCCGCCGAGCGCGGGCCGTGGGGCGATGGTTGCGCAAGGACGCGGGCCAAGGAGCGTCGGGCGTGCGAAGCGCGGACGAGATCAAGTCAAAGGAGTGGGAGAAAATTGTGGGCGACGGTTGTGGTAACAAACCCCACGTTTTGGGGGAGTTGTTGGACGACCATGTCTTGGATGCACCAGACGACGCCACATGACGCTTAGTTGACTTAGTCTAGCTTTAGTTGGCCCAAGCCCATTGTAAGCCCAGTGAAGGGGGCGTGTCCTTCAAATCTATAAATAAGCCTTGAGTTGCACGCCCCTCTCTAAGTATTCCAAACATGAGATAGTTTGGGAGAAACGAGAGTTTGGTATGTGCAGTGATACTAACGCCGACAATTTTATAATACAAAATTTTCCACAGTAAAATATTATATTTTATATAAAATATTATGTACTCATATTTCATCAAAGACGGGTTGATTTGATATAAAAAAAAATGTAATGTATTCAATATATTGATATGATACGCTATTTATATGTTTAAATTACATATTTAACAATTATAATTGATAAATCATGATTATATTTATTAATTTATCCACCGTTGTGCTAACATGATTTCATACTGTCTTATGTAAAATATTATATTTCTACAAATAAAAATTTTTATTATAAAATTATTGTCGTTAAAATAAAATTGATGCCCTATTTAATGCATGAAGGTGCACGATCCTATTTACACAATCTATGTACTCATTTAATATAATTTTTTGTATTTTTAATGATAGTGACAACATCTGCAAAATATTGCAAGTTCGAATACGACTGCGTAGAAGTATGCAAGGGCTTAGGTGAACCATTTTGTGTGGCGAACATCTGCAATTGTTTGCCCAGTCAAGAAATTAAAAAAATTAATGGTAAATTTTAAATATTTAATTTATAACTTTTTTTGTTGATAAATTAGATTATTTCTAATACTTGATTATTGACATTTGCAGGGCCAATAGAATGCAAGATCGTTAAAGAGTGTGGTGATCTTAAATGTGAAGTAGGGGTGAAGATGTGTGTGGATGGATCGTGTGTTTGTATTTAATTATAAAATATAATAAAAGGAAAATAATTTAATTTTGTTATCATTTATGATGTTCTTTTTTATTGAGTAATTTTAGGTTATTGTCTCAAAAATATATTAATCAAAACAACAAGAAGATAAATACATCTCCCTCAACAATATAGTTATTTTTAATTTTCTATTGCACATGATGACATGAATATGTCCAATCATGCTTTGTATAATTCAATAAAGACTTAAAGATAGTAGAAGCAGACCATCATGTAGAGGTGAGAATTTAGGATCGGGATTTGGAATTTTTCGGTGCTGACCCGACCCAAGTCCCAATAGGATTCGGGGCCCCAAGTTTCGAATTTTTCGTAACCGAGCTCAGGACCGTGATTGGAAAATCAAAATTTTATGGTCTAATTTTAAATTTTGGGAAATTTGGTACCGTTCGGGACTAATCGGGACATCTTTTTCAGAATTGAGATCGGAATCGGGACTTAAAATTTCTCAATTTCGTGACTCGGGAGTCCCGAATTTGATAAAGACTTCAAGATAGTATAAGCAAACTGTAACACCTAGAAAAATTCACGTGTTTGTTTTTAGGTTTAATTAAGATTTAAAGTCCTCTCCCGAAAAATAAAATTTCATTAATTAGATTATCCCGATAAAAATATAGAATTGAGAACGTAGACTCTACGAGAAAAAAAATTTCGAATTGTCCTTAATATAAAATTAAGGACAATTGTCCTATTAATATAAAAAAATATATTAATCATGATTATTCACTTAATTAATAGCATAATAAGACTAATTGTCCTAGTAAATTAAAAGGTGTGTATGTGTGTGTGATAGGGTATACGTGTAGTGTTTAAAAAAAAAGAAGAAGAATAAAAAAAATAGAATAGAAGTAGTAGAAGAATGTCATCTCACCCCACTGTTCCTCTTTTCTTTTCTCTGCAAATTCACAGACCTTCTCTTACTTTCCCTTACATCTCCTTGCACTAGTACAAAGAAATCAAGAAACAAAGAAGGGAAAACCTGAGCCTTCTTCTTTCCTTCCATCTACTTGTGGTTTAGAAGGTAATTATATTGATCCTATTGTTGATCAAACTTTATTTTATATGGATTAAGTTTTTGAATCATTCTTTTTCCTCTATAATTGAAACCTAATTCCATAGTTTGAGTTGAGAGAAATTCTGAAATTTCAAGTGCATGTGTAGATGAACTTATGTTTACAACTTGAGCATGAAATTGATGGTTAAATTTTTGATTTATTCAATAATTAGGTTTGGAGTTTGATATAGATATATTTGATGTTTTGTTATTGAATTAGGTGTTTGGATTGTGAAGTTTAAGTTTGTGAAAGTAGATAAAAAAAAAAATTGAACCAACCTGTTTCATGTTCTGTATTTTTGCCTCTGTAATCAGTCGTGTTTGTTCTGATAGATCATATTAATTGCTAGATTTTTACATATTAAAATATTAGGGAAAATTACAAGTATTCTCCAATTTGAATCAACTCATTTCGTTTTCTTTTCAAATTTTTATGATTTTTGAAAAATTGGTTTTTAAGCTGTTAGAAGTCTGCCGAATTTTGGGCAGGTTGTTGAACTTCAAAAATTTGGAAAAATAGTAATTTAGTAGTTTGGAGGATTTTCTTTTTCTAAAATGTATTATATGATGTCTATTTTTGATTCATATTTTAATTGGATCTTATTTTGGATATTTGATATATTTTGAAAATTTTAGAAAAATAGGTGTCAATGCACATTGGTGTAGGTTTTGAAGAACCTAATCTTCATCTTGATTAATGGTCTAAGTCTTTCTCTCACTTTTGGATATTCATATAACCTATTGAACCTTTTAAGTTACATATATAAACTTTCGTTACGTTGTAAGACATTAGGATATAGGGATTAATCACCATATCATTTAAAGTTGGAACTCAATTTATGTATCTTTCACGCCCTGTTTATTTCACCCTTTGAATGTAGACCTTTTCAATGGTCTAAACTTTTCCAAATCTTCTGAAATTATGTAGGAACATACATCAACATGTTTTTCATATTTCCACCAAGTTTCAACTCGAGATGTTATATTTTCAATTTACCACGAAATCTCCAAAAATATGTCGACAGATTCTATGTCAATTTAGAGAACTCTTTTAAATGTTCATAATTTTTTTCACTTCAATGAACATTTATAAATCATTTATCTTCAATCATCCTCAACTTATAAGGTATCTATAAATGATACTCGTAATAGATAAACACTTGTTGGATCGGGAGCGCCCATCAGAATTGACGTACTGGCCCCACACACCAACACTTTCTTTCACAACCTGCTTTGTCCTCACTGACAGGCTGACCCAGGACACTTCCCAGTAGGTCACCCATCATAGCATTGCTCCAAGCCAAGCACGCTTAACCTTGAAGTTTCTACTAAGGGGTCACCTGAAAAGATGATGCACCATGTTGGTATGAGTAGTACTAATCAATTCATTTAACCTCTCGTCAACAATGGTAGTGCAGGCCCTTTTCGACTGAGGCAGGCCGCACTCCCATAACAATCCCCCCCTCAGCACCATCCCGGTACTCTGGAGGATGCATCGGACCTTGAGATCATATGCTGACGCTCCTTCGAACCCGGGCCACGGGGCTACCTATGACACCCAGAGGACCGTCAATCTCGCACCTCGGATTACGGCCGTGAATCGTCATAACCCCTAGATTTATTGTGCCCAACAACCCCTCCCCTCAGGCACTTCCTACCTAGGGATGGCACCGCCGGATTCGATTCTTCACATCCGAAGCCCCGACTCTGATACCAATTGTTGGATTGGGAGCGCCCATCAGAATTGACGTACTGGCCCCACACACCAACACTTTCTTTCCCAGCCTGCTTTGTCCTCACTGACAGGCTGACCCAGGACACTTCCCAGTAGGTCACCCATCATAGTATTTCTCCAAGCCAAGCACGGGAGCGCCCATCAGAATTGACGTACTGGCCCCACACACCAACACTTTCTTTTCCAGCCTGCTTTGTCCTCACTGACAGGCTGACCCAGGACACTTCCCAGTAGGTCACCCATCATAGTATTTCTCCAAGCCAAGCACGCTTAACCTTGGAGTTTCTACTAAGGGGTAACTTGAAAAGATGATGCACCATGTTGGTATGAGTAGTACTAATCAATTCATTTAACCTCTCGTCAACAATGGTAGTGCAGACCCTTTTCGACTGAGGCAGGCCGCACTCCCATAAGTTCTCTCGGGTACGATACACGGAGGACCCCCCCTCCGGGAGGTGCTGGAGTCCACTTCCCAACAACACTTAATGCATATGATAGCATAATATTATAGAATAATTAAGACTCTAAGAATAGTGTATGTGATAATTTTGTGAATGAACTCATTAATGAATGAATTAAGTTGAAGGAAATAAAGTCATTCAACTTTTATCTAATATATATAACTAATAATTGTTCTTATTAAGTTGAAGGTTAATAAGAAATGAAAAGGATACTCAGCCTTAAGTTCCTCATTGTAGGATCATTTCACGAAGGGAGTACATCAACCGAAAATCCTTAATAGCAAGTAAAGTGTCGTGGATAACAAGTGGGTTTCTTTTCTGAACGATATCTTGAGTTAATGAACTCGAATTATGAAAGTATGAACTGTTATGTATATTAAATGCTTATGATGAGAATATGATTTATTGTGTTGCCTTCAATATGGGGTGTCGGTAAATGTTCCTACTTATTTTTAATTGTAGTACGTGGCGTTGTTTAGACTAGACCCACTGTCCGATAAAGGGACTCAGTATCGGGCACGAGGAATTTTTCCAGCCAATATACTTCCAGTTTATTATTAAATAGCTCGAAAGAGAACGAGTTCGATGTATACTAGTAAGTTAACCCTAAGTCGTATTCTCAAGGAAAGCTAAACAGGGTTTTATCTATGTTTCAGAACAGAAAGCAATTAAAAAGAATGGGTTTTGGATTTTTAATCTAATTAATCTATCTAGGCGAAAATTAAATAAGCAATTAAATCATAAATCTAAGAACGAAGAATTAAAGAAACTGAATTTAAACATTTCTTAATTTGATTAATTAACATGATTGAAGATTTATATTACTGAGTTGGAAATTAAACAATAGCAAAGCAAAAAGGAAATAAATCATAAAGTAGGAAAGAAAGCAGTAAAAGAACTCACTGATTGAAAGGAAAAATAATGCATTAATAATCACCGGGTTTGAATCACGAACGAATCCACAACTGAATTGAAGAACGAACAGGAAATAAAATCTAGACTAAAAGGTGTTTTCTCTCGTGGTCTAAACCCTAAACTAGAAGTAAAAAATGTGAAAAAGTAGTCCTTGAAAAATCACGAGTGGAGGTTTAAATAGGAGAAGAAAATCCGTCGGGCTAGCGAGCTCTAGGGGGTAGCGCTCGCTAGCTTGGCTCTCTGATAAGTTATCCAGCGCCAAGGGGTAGTGCTCGCTAGGGGGTAGCGAGCGCTACCCCAACGTTCTGTCTTGGAGATTTTCTAGGGGCCAGCGGTCGCTAGGGGGTAGCGACCGCTAGCCCCCAGTTCTGTCCGTCTTGGATTTCTAGGGGGTAGTGAGCGCTAGGGGGTAGCGAGCGCTACCCCCACGCTCTGTTTTGAGAAAGTCTATGGGGGTAGTGAGCGCTAGGGGGTAGTGACCGCTACCCCCTTGTTCTTCTTAAGAGACCTAGTGATCACTAGGGGGTAGTGATCACTACCCCTATGGAATATCTTCACTCCTTCTTTTTCACGCCTTTTTATCTCGTTTCTCTTTTCGAGTCTTGCTACTCCGTTTTTGTCGATCATAACCTACAATGCATCATATAGAAGACCAAAGCATCAATCCGAACAACAATAATCAACATTATGAATCTAAAATGCGAGAGAAACGAGACCAAAAACGGATAAAACAGTAAATCCGACCTCACTACGTTGCATGGGAATTTTCCTTGGGACAATGCCAACAATTGTGCCTTGGTGCTTTCGATCGGCCAGGGTTGTGCACATAGTCTAGCTTGGTGAACTCGCCCGGGTTCCCATGCTAATAAGTAAGCGTTGCTTGGGATAATTCTTACCCTTGTAGCGAGAACGGAACACATAAGTGTAATTATGGGCCTAAATGTATGAACATAATGCATAATTCGTTAATGAATGAAATTTGTTTTTCACTGATAACTCGGGTTATAAAATCTACTGAGTACAATAGTGCTCAGCCCAAATATATTTTCAAATATTTTGCAGGTTAATACAAAACAGCGGAGTTGGCTATGAGGTGGGCCCGTCTGTATCTATTCTGATTAAACTTTGTTTGAACGCCTCCTTTTTGAGAACCATGTATCATATACTCTCGTTGTTGGACGAGTTTAGACCAACTCTTGTTACTTTTCATTTTCGAACCATGTAATTATTGACTCTTTTGTGTATCTTTCACGAACCAATGTCTTCATACATTGGTCTCGTGGGTAATCAGCGTGCCAAGCTCCTGGCTTTTTGTTCTTAATCAAGATGTTATTTTGAATCTCTTTTATTTATACATTTAATTGTTAATCCGCATAAGCCCCTTTGTTCAGGAGTTCGAGACCAATTGGGACGTCTTTTTCGGGATTGAGACCGGAATCGGGACTTAAAATTTCTCTACTTTGTGACACGGGAGACCTGAAATTCCGATCGGGATCGAAACCAAAAATTAGCTATTTTTTGGGATTGAGACTCTTGAAATTTAGGTACGTATAAAAGGCCGTGATTGAGGGATAGTGGAAAAAAAATATGATTATATATAATTTATAGGAAAACATACGTTGATTCACTAAATAATGGAATAAAACTATAAATTTCTTCGAATAGGTTTATTTTCGGTAATTGTTTAAAAATCGCAGTTTTTTAACTACTTCAAAACTCTGATTTTATATATTGATATAGATTATTCCTTCTCATGATCGGTAGTTAATCTGTCATTATTTATTAGCAATTTATTTTCTGTTTTTCTACACATTAATTCTAGGGATAATTGTTTGTAAATACACAAACTAACCATCATGTCTGATATTGCACGTGAACTTTAAACTCTGACCCACAATACATGAACTACCATCTATTTTTTTGCAATATTGAATACATCATGTTATATTTTAGTTAAAATCATGCATACGTATACTCGATTACACACGTGGGGGTGGAGTTGATATAGCCCGATTAGTCAAAATCAATAAAATCTTCCTCTGTACCTACCCCACGTGTGTAATCGGGTGTACGTAAGCCTTATCTTTTTACTAAAATATAGTTTGATGTATCCAATTGCTAAAAAATAGTATTTCGTGTATTTTGGGTCATATTTTAAAATTCATGTGCAATACTAAAAATTATAATTAATTTGTGTATTTACGGGCAATTATCCATTAATTTTAACATTAATTTGACTGATCTATACATATATAAAACAGGAAACATTTAATTTGAGTGGCGATTTTGTAATTAAATCCAATTTTAATGACAAAGATAATACTATAACTATTAAATTAAAAAACTAACATGATTAGGATTCGATCTTAATACCTTTATGATAAAACTTATACAATGAACCATTAAAACATCAAGATAAGTTGAATATTAAACAATTCATAATATACATGTACAATCTGAATCTATTTAGTACTAAAAACTTGTTCTAATTGACCCCGGGTATATAATTGTTTTTAATATTTAATACTAATAATTATAATCAATTTGTATAGTTGATAAATTCAAAACTAACATATAAGTTAGACACATTTTTCTTTTTGAGTTGTTTCACTTATTTAGACACATTTATTTATTTAGCAAATTTTAATGCACAAATCATGTTCTTCAAAAGCTATTACAACTAAATATTGATATCAGTGTCAAAAGTAAATGAATTTAAATAAGTAGGACATAAGGAGTATAGTTTTCAAAAAATATTAAATTTAATGTATTATTATAAATATTAATTAAATGTTAAATTTAATAGTGAAACGTAAAGTGAAATACAAATAGTCATTCCATTTAGGAGCTCTATTAATTTATACGCTATAAGTTATATATAAATATTAAACATATTATATTAAATAATTTCAAATTTATTAATTTACTAGCTTTATTTGTAGATAATTTTAACGTTATTGGTAAAAAATATATAAATATTAAATATATTAAATTATATAATTTTTAAAATTGAAAAAATAACTAATTTTATTTTCTCTCTCCTCTAACCTCTGCTTCTTAAAATTATTTTATTCACTTCACAAAAATATTTATAATATGCATCTAACTTTAAAGATCTTGAAAAGAGAATTAATTTGATATAAAATAAAATAAATTCAATATATAAAAGTTATAATAAGTTAATAAATTGAAAATAATTATATATATGTATATATATACATATTCTCATACATATAATTTGGTTTATAAAATGTTTCTATATGGATCACTTATATTTATATTTTTTGTTTTTATTTTCTTCTCTTTTAGATATTTAATATTTTGTTATTATGTAATTTTTTATATAAATATTAATTACGAAAAAATTAATTTTTTTTACTAATTCATATATCATATAAAATTAAAATATATATATTATTATAATTAATTAATATAAAATTATTAATATAGTTGTGATATATGAAAAATATATAACAATGTTGTATATGTTTGTGATAACTAATTTGATCAAAAATATATATAAGATTAATATAATTTAATATATTAAAATAAATTTTTAAACAATAACTATTATATGAATTTGTACTAAAATTGAAAATCAATTTTGAATGATAACTTTGTAGTTGACTTCAAATTATTAATTCGTTGTTATATAAAATTATGTCAAATATTTATTATTACATAAAAAAATTAGAATTTCACAACAAAATCTAACTACAAATAATAATGACTTCAAATATATGTATTATGAATTTTTATCAATATACACATATGTTTATATAATATTATCTTATTTGTTAATTTTAATGTGTTGTTATAAATTAATAAAAAGTAACCCTTTATAAAATAAGAAATAATTTGAATTAGATAAAATAAATCGAAGTTATTGTTTCAAATCGTTGATCACGGTTCTCAAATTTTGAAACTGTAACCGAATTGTCATCAACATAGTCAGAATTGAGAATAAAACTATCGATTACAGTTCTAAAATCGCCGAATAAAATCGGATTACAATATTTTTGATTTCTTTAAGTATCTTTATGCATAAATTATTTATAAATAAATAATCTCGTGCATAGGACGAGTGCAATAGCTAGTTGAAATTAAACATGAGTTTTTTCCTTGTGGTCGACCTCATGTTCGCATTCGGCTTATTAGATAATTTTGCATTTTATTATTTATGACACATTTATTATATTAAGATGTCCTAATAATAATGGTTCGTTTCTAAAAAATATTTTATTTTTGAAAATTAATTAACTTTATTATGATCAACCACTTTGCACACAAAAAAAAATTAATTTATTAATATCCATGTTCAAAAGTAATGTATCATAAATAATGAGAGGGAATAAAACTTAATAAGTAATTGTTAGAGCTTGAGCTCTACTTAAAAAAGAAACCACCTACTAAATTTTTAGTTCCGAATTGAAATCTATCTCGCCGATACGTGTGAATTCAATCTTTACTCATTACAAATCTTCATAATTATGTCACCAAAAGCTTAATTAGAAAACAAATCTTCATAATTATGTCACCAAAAGCTTAAGGTTTATTCTCTTTGATAGATAGGATGTATAATATTATCCCTCCTTAGAGTGAGATTAAGGAGAAAAATAGTGATGAATTTATAATTTAGATTGGAAGGATGGATAAAAAAGAAGTAATTTAAATAGTAATTATACTCTTATCTCACATTTTCAAGGGTTGGCAAGTTTATCCGACCGAGCAAGCTCAAGGCTCGAGGCTCGAGGAAGAGTCAATTTTTAGCGAACTCAAACTATGAATAATATTTATTTTTCCTTGTATTGTATAACCCTATTCGTTTGTACTCCTAAATTAGTGTGTATCTCTAGACTAACTTGTAATTTACTATTCTTACCTTAATTGTAAGGTAGCCTACTAAAAATAGGTTATAGGCGAATCAAGTTTTCCGTAAACTATTCGGAGCTCGACTTGATAGTATTAAAAAAATAAATGAATCAAACTCGAGTGTATTGGTTTATTTTTCGAGCCGAGCTCCAAATAGTATTTGTCTATTACTCAATCTTGAAACGAACTCAATTCTCAAACTGAGCTCGAATTATTTTTCGAGTCGAACTCGAGCCGAATATCATGTTCACGAACTCTGGTAACGAACCAAACTTCGAATAGTATGCAAACTTTGAAAACGTGTCGAGCTTCGAATAGCTCACGAACTTTATATACGAATTAGTTCATGAACTTGTCAAATTAATATAAATATATATATTAACTCAAATATTTTAATAAACGAGATTTTTAATGAGCTCGAACTTGAATATTTAACGAACTCAGGCCTAGTTGGAGCTTGAATTCGAATTCACTATTAAATCGAATAAAAATAAACTACGATTTTTATAAATCAAACCGAACTCAAATTTAATTTTTATAACTCGAACCGAGTTCAAGTCGAACTTGAACGTGATAGTATTTGGTTCAATAGATTCAATTACAGTCCTAACTAAACTATCAAACGTCCTAAAAGAAAGAGGTGGAATGAAACTCTAAAATCTTATCCTCTATTATTTTGTTTCTTCTCCCTTCACAGAGGCAAATCATCAAACACTTGGAGGAAGTTGTATGTGAATCAATCAATGGATATGATAATGTTCACCACCAAAATTCATATCCATCCACAGTTATCAACACTAACCACCCGCCACCGCTCTATTGCAATACTCTTCGATTCCAAATCGCCAGTAATTATCACAAGGTCGAGTCCACTTCTCCACAAAGAGATTCATCAGAACCCCCAATTTCGCGGCGATCTAATCAAGGTAATCATCAAACGTTATCCACATGCACACGCACACATTCGGGTGTGTAAATTGATGGAGACGGATTCGATTAGGTATACGGCGTGAGGAGGAGGAGGAGATCGAACACGGAGAGTGAAACCTATGTGTTAATGGAGCCTGGGGAGAATGAAGAATTCGTAAGCGAGGAGGAATTGCGCGAGAGACTGAAGGGGTGGCTGCAGAAATGGCCTGGTAATTCTCTTCCACCTGATCTTGCGAAATTCGATTCAATCGATGATGCTGTTCAGTACCTAGTTAAATATGTTTGTGAGCTCGAAATCGATGGCGATGTCGGCTCGATTCAGTGGTACCAAGTTCGCTTGGAGTAAGTAAAGTAGCTATGAAGAACAACGCACTACTACTCTATTTAATTCAATTTAATCATTCCCAATTACTTTGATTTGAATTTCACTTGCTTCTATATAAATAACTGTAGGAATATTACATAAACTAATTCTACATGTAATGTAACCAACAAAAGAAGCTTCAAGTCCTTGAATTTGGAAGAGGGTTTGTTGAGTCTTGAAGTTGAAGCGCTTGAATCTGCCAAAAAAACAGAAAATCAAGAGAATTAAAACATTTCCATGATTCATGAACAAATCTTCAAGATTCTTATTAATTGTTATTGGTGTTGTACCTTGTGTTGATGTTGTTGAATAATAGCAGAGGGTGGCAAGAGCTTGCTGGCCTTTCTGCCTCTGGCAAGAATGCCTCTGCTAACAGGGGACATCATTTGATCAGTAGGGCTAGTATACCTGCATAATCAAATGCCCATCATTTCCATCCAAATATAAAATGATGATCCAAAACAGTACAAATTAAAATGTTGAGCTTGTAAATTTCTCTTTACCTCTCAGCGTACTTGAATGGTTTAGGGACCTTGAGGCGGTCCGGGGTGCCGTTTTTGCCGGAATTAATTGGCGATGATGATGAGTTTGGTTGGTTAGGAATAGGAGGAGGGGTGTTTTCGGCATCGGAAATGGTTGATTTTGGAGGGGTTTGAAGTTGAAGCATTGAGTCCATTGAGTGAAGAGTTGGATTGGGAAATTAATGATGTTATGAGGTTTGTGTTTAAGTTGAAGAAAGAGATGGGGTATTGAGTTTAATAGAGAGGTGGAGTTGATGATGATGATGATGTAATTAGTAGTTGCCAAAGGTGACCGTTTGGGGTTATAACGGTCGATTTCTGGTTGGGTCAAAAAAGGGGAAGGAAATAAAATGATATAGAAACGCCAAAGCTAACGGGAATAAATGATGGTGTAAAGCAGACACACACTAACGCACATACACACATCAGTCAATCGCGAGTGGCAACGGGTCGGGTTTTAGCGACCCGTATTTTTTCGTTGACCGAACATTCCATCGGGAGCTCTCAAAAATGGGATTCTCATTATTTGTTTATTTTTATTTTTTAAAACTTTTTGGTAAGAGAGTTCTGCAAAAAGAACTACAGCAGGAGGTTTTTGGTTATGAAACTCTTCTATTTAAATTTTATATTTTTATTTGTCGCATTTTTTATTTTTTATTTAAAGTATCATAAATAAATTTAAAATAAAGAAATTATTATTAATTAAAAATATATATATTAAATTACATTAGTTTTAAAAGTACAAAATAAAATTACAATAGATTAATATATTGAATAAGAAAAAAAATTACACCAAAAAACCGAATTGCACATAGATTTTTTCGTAAATCATGCTTAAACAAATCATGAGTTTGTCTGTCACGAAGGGACGCGGAACACTCCATGCAATCTTTAACTTTATCGCTGACATTGCGATTTGATTTTTCGTTTGGAGTTGAGAAGCTCGCTTCGGTCTCAGGTACAAAATTAGTCTCTTATGGACATTCGTCTTTAATAATCATGTTGTGCATAATAATGCAGCATACATGATGTCGTTTAAATTATCGCAAAACCAAAGGCACGTCAAACCTTTGATAATTGATCGCCGAGACTGGAGTACTCTGAATGCTCGTTCGTCATCCATGTGTGTCATTTCTTGCATAACCTTGAAGCAAGCTCGTTTCTCATTAGTGTGCATAGGCATTGAGTTCACGAATGTCGGCCAAAAGGGGTAAACGTTGTCAGCTAGATAATACCTCATGTTATATTATGTATTGTTTGCCATGAAGAACACATGATGAATTTTTATGTTTAGGACGTCATTGAATACGGGAGTCTAGGTAAGCACGCAAATATCGTTTGCCGATCCAATGACTCCAAATAAAGTGTGTCGTATCCATAGATCTTGGGATGTAACAACTTCGAGCATGACTGTTAGGTGGCCTTTGTTAGTACGAGTATAAATTTCGCGCCACGCCATCGGACATTTTTTCCACGCTCAGTGCATGTAGTCGATGCTACCTAGCATGTCGGGGAAGTAGTGTTTCTCATAGTGGATCTCCAATAAATATTGAATATCATCTTGGGTGAGTCTTCACAAATATTGAGGTCCAAATGCGTCAACAATAATACAACAAAATTTCTTCATACATTCGATCCTCGTTGATTCGCCGACGTGAAGATACTCAACATTTTTGATCTGCAGCGTGAAGAATAAAATTATTAAATTAATTTAAAATTAAACAAGTTATTCTTTAGCCATCAAAATAATTATTATATTACCTTAAATTATATTTATTAATCAATTATACGTCACTTAAAAGAAAATATCAATTTACGTGACATTTGTTTTTGTATTAGGTAGAGGCACAATATATGTGGCATCAAAATCGATAGTGCAAAATCTGTCTATTTTCATTCATGTTTTCCATATGATAAGAGTGGACAAACGTGCTTAGGATAAATGAAGTTTCGACGAAACTAACAAAAAGTCTTCTTTTTATTTAGATAAGAAAAGGTTACCATAGCATAGCTTTAAAAGGCCTTTTCAAATAATTTGTAACGATAATCTAGTCAAAATAATTGACCATAATTCTTTGACCATTTTTAGTCTTTTAAGTGGTTTGTGGCAAAGCCACCCTTTTCAACTGAACATGGTTCTCCGACTTTTGTTAAATGTTAACTTTCTTTTATCATATATTTGGCATTATTTATTTAGATTATATACTTTTTATAGAACCGCTTTCCTGTATATAATGGATACAATTTAACATGTCTGCAATTGATATAATATATTGTGTAAGTAAATATAAATTTTTTATTAATTTTTACTCTCTAATTAAAATTCATTAATTATGTTATAGTTTAATATTTATTTTATGAAAAAAAGTAATTGAAAATTATAGTAATTCTTATACTTATATAGTAGTATAACGTAATATTATATGAATAACAAACACGTTAAATTGTAGATGACGTTGGGAGTATGAATTTCAATCGGGTCAAACCACTCGGTTTCGGGACAACCCATCCGATTTCATGCTATTTTCGATTCGGGTCAGTCGGACTTTTTTATTTTGGGCTAAAATATTTTGACCATAACCCTAACCCACTCAATTTCAGTCTAGCCCGTCGGACCAAAATATTTTTTGAAAAAAATTACTATATATATATATATATAATTTAATAAATAATTTTTTATACCAAAAATTATGTCGTCTTTTCTCAATAGAAACATTTAACTTTGTACTACATACAAAAATAAGTATTGTTTCATTATAAACTTACATAATAACTAATAAATCACTAAAATTTTGACACAATTTTGACATAATTAATGATTATATTTTTTCAACTTTCAAGTCATAATTTTTTTTGTCATGATAATTAGGACAACTCATTTAGTTTTCGGGTTAGCTCTACCGGTCTCAAACTATTTTTAGTTCGGTTCAATCGGACTTTTTTTTTATTTCAAACTAAAATATTTAGACCTTAACTTGTTTTATTTATCGGTCTATTTGGACCGACCCATCAATTTATGACTAAATTGGCATCCCTAGTTATGAACTTATGAGATAAATGACTAAGATACTCCTTAACTACAAGTTTACTATATATAGAATATAGGGGTGTGCAAGAACCGAACCAAACTAAGAAAACCAACCGAACCGATAGGTTTTGGTTGGTTTCGATTCTGTTTTTATTTCATTCGGTTTGTGGTTCGGTTTTTAAAATCTAGAACCGATAGGTTTTGGTTCGGTTTGCGGTTTTCATTTTTTTATTCGGTCGTTAACTGAACCAATCGAAATATATTAATAAAAATAATAAATATGAAATAATTATATTTATATTTTGGTAAAGTATATATAATTATATAATATATTTTAGATTTATAAAATAAAAATAAAAATACAAGTTTTTAAAGATGAATTCTATAAATTATTTATAATTTTAAAAAATATAATAATAATAATAATAATAATAATAATAATAATAATAATAATAATAATAGTTTCGGTTCAAAACCGATCGATTTTGGTCGGTCGATTTTCGGTTCGAGTTATATTATTTAAGCGGTCAGTTCGATTTAAATTTTTTATGTTCGGTTCGATTTTTGATTCAAGAAAATTTCGTCGGTCGGTCGAACCGACCGACCGATGCACACCCCTACCCCTAATAGAAGATGGCTAGTCGTGAATATTTTAGAAATAAGTTAGTCAATGACGAATTTGAGCAGGCCCAACTCATTTTAATATATTACTCCCTCTGTCCATAAAACATCTTACTAGTTTGAGTCGGTGCGAGTTTTAATGTAGTGCTTTTGATTTTAATGATGATATGTAGTTAGTGGAATTAGTGTTTCACTTGATATATTATTTTAAATTGTGTTGTGTATAGTTAGTGGATTTTGGGTGGTCTCACTTAATGTATTATATTAAATTGAGTTGTGTGTAGAGAGTGTGGTGGGTCCACTTACTTTAAAGCATGAAGAAGTTCTGTGGACAGGAGAAAATGGTAAAATAAGAGAAGTTTTGTGGACGGATGAAGTAATAAAATATATAGTCGCTCGATCCATGACATTAACTAATCTATAATTTTATTATTTAAATTTTAATTAAATTTGATCTAGAATATATTATTTTTATTGCATTCAATAATATATAGTGAAATAATTAATATTTTTTATTAATTAAATAATAAATATCATACACAAAAGTAAAAAAGATAGTTCTTGATTCAACAACATAATGAAAAATTACAATAGTTGAAATACATATTTCGGTTAAGAAAATGATTTCGATCCATAAATGACAAAAAGAAGAATACTAGGATGAGAAAATTACAATTTGAGAGTAGAAATAAATTTTTGATCTGATTATCAAAACATAACAATAGTATGCTATGTTGATAAAGAAAAAATAAATAAGAATTTTGGTATAATTTTGATATTTTTCTACTATATAATAGAGCGTGATAATATAGTTTAAGTAGTATATGCATATAAAATTTCCAAAATCAATTATACATATAATACGGCATAATTGATTCACTAGCAACTATTCGGTGTCCGCATTAGCTTTACCAAAATATGAGATGTCACAATTTATGTAATGTCTCGGAACCAAGGCCAGAGTCTTTTGTACTATGACGGCTCAACGAATCCCGGTCAACTATTTGATGTTTTGATTATTGTGAGTTAATGTATGAAGAATAGATGCATGATTTGTTGAGCACGAAACCATAGTCAAAGCCATTGTACCGTCATCACTGGAATTTGACTTTCCAATATATATATTTATCAAGGGGAGAATCAGGATGGGATCGAAAGTTTCGGTCCCATTTTCGAAGTCCCAATATCGAAAAATATGAATTTTTTGTCTTGATTCCTGTTTCGACAGGAATTTAGGGACTCACGAGTCCCAAAATTAAAAAAATTTAGGTATTGGTCCCGGTTTCGAAAAACAATATCTCAAATAGTTCTGAATAATCTCAAAGTTTTGAACGGTACAAAAATTTCTCGAATTGGACCAAATTTGCCGAATTTTAAAATTGATTTCGGGAAATCGGAATTCACGATCGAGATTCTGGACTCCTGAGTCCTGAAAACTTTCAAATTCTCAATCCCGATCCCGGATCCTATCGGAATCGAGTCGAGATCGGGAAAGTCCCAAATCCAGTCTCAAATTTTCACCCCTATATTTATCGATCAACTGTTCACAAAATAATTTTAAAAAATTGATAAAGAAATGCGGTTCTGTATCTTGTAGAAAATGAGTGATTCTTGAAGACTAGACTATAGAAATAGATAATTTGAAAAGAAGTGTAATTATAGAAATTTGATCGTAATTGAATTATAACTAATAATTTTAAGAATTGTGTAGGAAAAGATTAGATTTCAGTTTAAAATATTTATAATTGTGAATCCGCAGTTCCGAATCATCATTCCTCGATATTTATTTTAATATGATTTTCATCTATAATTTAATTTTATCTTTTATATTATATAGAATCATTGTTTATATAATTCATAATATTACGGTTTAACTTGTAAACTCATATAAAAATACATATTTTTAAGGCAATTCTAAAGAATTGTCGTTCGAAATCGGAACTGTTGGTTCAAAATGAAAACCCCCTTGGATGATTATGGTTTCAAACCGTGAACCGTTATAACCACAATTCGCTTATAATTTTTATGAACCGACAATTTGATTACCATTCGAACCATAATCGTAACTAGGGGCGAAAATTTGTGATCGGAACTTGGAACTTTCCCGGTCCCGACGGGATTCGGGACCCCAAGTCCTGAATTTTTCGGAATTTGGATTGAGAATTAGAAATTTTTGGGACTCTCGATTTCCCAAAATTAATTTTAAGATTTGAGAAACTTTGGTACCATTCAGGACTTTGGGACCATTCGAAATAATTTTATTCGGAATTAAAACTTAAAATTTTTCAATATCGGTACTCATGAGTCCCGAAGTCCTGAATGAAACCGGGACCAAAAAATTATTATTTTCGAAATCAATACATTAAGACGAGTACCCGGTCGCATTCCGTCTCACCCCTAAGCGTAACTGTGTACATCCCTATATGAAAATGGTTGTGTGAATTTATTTGACATAGAAAGTTTCAAGCATTTAAAGGTTTTGCTCTGTCTCAATCAATATTGAAGTCCTATACTAATTTTATAAAATTAGGCTTTTACATCTTATCAAAATATTATTTAAAATAATAACGTATTAACATCTTACAAAATATAAAATTAAATATACAAATAATTTTGATATTTTATTTAAAAAAAAATATATCCTCCCAACATTATTTAGGACTATGTTTGAACATATTATTAACTCTTTATAGTCGGACCCGTTTTACATATTCTTTCAGAGAAAACAGAAGAACTCACCATTAATGATCCATTCACCACTTTTACCGAATCAAATAGTACAACTAAAATTAAGATTCAACATGTATAATATTATAATTTATAAGCATTATCAAGTAAAAGATAATTTGGAATATACGTAATTCTAGTACATTTATTTTAAATTTAATTCTTTTTAGTTGTGGTGGAATGGGAATGTGACACCTCCACATTAAAAATAATCATCTTATTAGTGAAATTAATATACGTACACATTCAGTCTCTAACGCGAGAGTTAAGCATAAATTAACAACAACAAATGGATTAAATTACGATTTTAGTATTCACACTATTTGAAAATTAAATTATTATTATTATTGTAAATAATTTAATACATCCAACAAAACAATAAATTATATAAATTCTGAATGATTTCACATGATTAAGCAAATTTATATTATAATACGAGTTCCCGCTCAAGCTGTCCACCTCAGTCCTTGATATCATCTCAGCCTTTCATTTAATTTTTCCTATTTTTCTTGATTTTTGGAATTTTATTTATATATTAATCATATATAATTTATATATTCTTATTTTCATGTATGTTATGTTTTATTTCTATGTATATCATAGAGCATAATATATACTATTTCATATTTAAGTATTATTTTAATAAATATAATATATATAGTGATATATTAATTTGATATTTATATTTTGATAACTAATTTAATAATAATTTATATAGATTATGTACAATCTTTTAAAATATAATGAAAATTTATAAATTATATAAAATGTCTAAATTTCTATATTAGATTATATGTTTTTTAAATCTAATAAATATAAATTATATAAAAATTTCTAAAGCTTACATTATTTGAAAATATTTTTTTAATATATATAATTTATTGCATATGATTATTATAACATACTTTTAATTATATTATTATCCGAAAAATCCACATATATTTTTGAATATAGATAATAAAAATTGAATAAATCGTATTTTTTAATTAAAATAATATATATATATATAATAGTGTATAATATTCTTATTTATTTATATATCCTATATTAATTGTATATTATTTCATATCTAAGTATCATTTTCATTAATATAAAAAAATAGTTAAAGAGTATATTTCGATGTATATTTGATAATTCAATCAAATTGATATTTTTCAGCCATATATAATTATTATATAATGAAATTGAACTTCATTATTACCCACGTACTAAGTTATCTATTAGTAGATATATATTTTAAATGTATTTTATTATTATATTTTATATGTATTTCTTTTATCTTTAATCGAAAAAATTAACATTCCTAATTATTTGTCATACTAATTAAAGATATCCAAACTTATGTATTTTTTTTCTTCGAGAGAGGAAGGTTGACATTCACCTTCGAGAGCATCTTATAGAAGTTCAAGAACTGCTGGTCTTGCTTCTCATTCCTCAATCGCCCCGGAAAAGGAATTGGAGGCTTATAAGGGTTGTCGGCCTTATGTAACTCTCCTCATTTTCCCTTCTCTTCAGGAGGGGTTGATACAATAGTCTCTTCTTCAGGAGGGAATATTGGAGTGCTCTCTTCGTCTTTCCCATTCACATCTTCATCTTCTGGCATTTGCACTTTGTTGTCAACTATCTTTCCACTTCTTAGCACCGTCACTGCTTGAGCTTGTTTGGGCTGACTTGGAAGCTTGTCCTTTTTGTTCATCTGGACAAGCTCTCCAACTGTCCCTACTAGCTGCCCAACTTGGGTTTCAATCCTCTTCATGGAGGCCTCCACAGTCTCAAATCTCTGGTGGTTTGCTTGAATAAACTTGTTTAAATTATCCTCCACCGATAATTTGGGAGGGCCTTGAGGTGGACCTTGATGCTGTTGTGGTTGTGTAAAGTGATGTTGTGGTGATTGAAATTGTTGGAACCCTTGCTGAGGTGGCATCTGCTGCCCTTGCAGTGCTTGTTGCCTCCACGAGAAGTTTGGATGATACCGATACCCTGGGTTGTACGTGTTAGAATACGGATCAAACTTCAGGCATGGTTGAAAGTTTTGGAGAGCATTAACTTGCTCCTCATGCTCCATGTGTGGCTCAAATGCATTAGTACACTCATTGGCCCGTGACCAAACTCTCCACAGATTCCACAAGTTTCATTCCCCGCACTCCTTCGCGGTTGCTCACCTGCCGTTCGGATAGCTTGCACTTGCCTCGTGAGTTCCGCCAATTGTCTCACCATGTCATTACTTGACGTTGCTTCATTAACCCTCTTCTTCTGACCTCTTGAGCTCATTTGCTGTGAGTTTTCAGCCATGTTCTCAAAGATTTCGGTTAGCTCTTCTACAGTCCTCTAACCGATATCTCCTCCGGCTGCATTATCCACCATGTACTGAAAGTTCTGGTAGAGGCTCTTTTAGAAGAATTGGTTGAGCAGCTCCGAAGATAGATTGTGATTAGGGCACTGCATCTGAGACACTTAAACATTTCCCAGGCCTCGTGAAGAGGTTCTCCATCCATCTGCGTGAAAGTCACCAGTTGTGACCTCACCTCTTACGTCTTCTGGTTTGGGGACCACTTTGACATGAACTTCTCGGATACCTGATTCCAGTTCTGAAGTGAATTCAGTGATAAAGACATGAACCATGTCTTAGCTCGATCCTTCAGCGTGTAGGGAAAGCAGCGCATCTTCAACTGGTCCTCATTCAAACCTCCAAGAGGGAAGGTTTGAACTATAACATAGAACTCCCGAATGAAGTTCAATGCATCCTCCGCCGGCATGCCGTAAAAGGACGGTAGTTGACTGAAATGTATGTTCTTCAGCTCATAATTCTGAGCTGCTTCCCCCAACACAATCAGTGATGTCGAAGCTCCAATCATCGGTCTAGCGAGCTCTCTCATTTGGCTGGCTGCCATGACTATTCGTGAACTTGATTCACTCCAGTCAGTGTCAGAATCCTGTAGAGGTGTGCTTCCCGAGTGATCTGACTGATATCCCAAATCCAACTGACCTTGTTTCCGTTCTACCCGTCCAGGTTGACGATGTGTAGCTCCCTCCTGCGATGCACGTTATCTAGCACGGGTGTCAATTTCCTTTGTAGACTTTGGCGACTATGCATGCACAACCTATCACCATAAAAGAGAAGTCAAACGCAATTTGCGGGTGCAAACACCTAACAAAACGAAAAGAAAAGCAACTATTACGAAACAGAACAAACAACAATCACAAACTACAACACTAAACAATGCAACACAAACAAACAACAAAAAAGAAAACGGACAAACAAGTACTAACAATCAATATACCAACGCAACGAGTCTTATAGTATGTGCTAAACTGACCCTAAGTAGAATCTCATGGAAGACTAAACAGGGTAATTTAATCATAAGCACTTGAATGAAGCAAAACAATTCTTAAACACTCTAAATAAGATTAAGAGAATGGTCATTAACTAGCTGACAAAAACCGAAGAAATAAAGGTGAATTAATGGATTAAAGTCTAGGGCCAAGATTATCTACAATCTACACTTAACACTTATTCAATCAAACATCATGTTTCAGTATAATTCTCCTAAGTTTGACTAGCTAATCACTTATGTGTTCAATAGTTAATCGGTGATTATCACTCACGTGTACAAATCACACTTAACAGAACGTCAACTTCAACACAAATTCCTTTTCGCGTGTACAAATCACACTTAACAGAACAATTTATCAATCGATTCCATATCTTGAGATACACATGTTGATCAAGCATGAAAACTCATTAAAGCACGAATTAAACAACCGAAAAATGATTGAATCAAAGCATTGAGTAGTAGAATAGACAATCAAGCCCTAGATAAAGATCTAGCCAAGCATGATGAACATGGTAGAAATACAAAAGGAAACCATCAAAAGGAAGCTTACTAAATGAAATGTAAGAATCTCAAGTCGGAATCCACTTTAATCCATTAGAATTCACTAAATCTAACTAGGAAAGCAAGTAAAAGTTGTTTTTGGAGAGTATTTCGAGTTACAAAATTTGGGGGATAGATAGAATTGTAACACCCGAGTATTTTATACCTGGCTTATAAGTGTTTAAAAAAATCCCAAGAATAAATTTTTGGATTAGAAACTTTATTTTGAAGCTTGCTGCCAAGTTTCAGCAAAAACGGAGACCAAATCTCCGCTCTTTCGAGAACCGGCTTATACTTTTATAACGGGTAGCAAGAGCAAATACAGGATTCATTCGAATGCCCGAATTTGAAGTTCGAGACGAGATATGGACAAAGCGCGATAATTTACATACACTTTTATCGCGATACGGACCATACGCGAAACTTTTTATTTTTCGCCGTCCGGTGAATAGTAAAACCGAGAACTCGAGAAATCGAGAAAACTCCTATTTATCGATTTTGATAAAACGATTAATGAGCAAATTCTCGAGAAGTTTAATAAAATGAATTTCAGAAGAAACGGAGTTTTAAATTGATATTTATCAAGAAATCGAGAAACAAGCATTTTCTCGATTTACGTGCAATTCAATCGGGCCAAACTCCGATTTTAGTTCACGAGAGACGAAGATGTTTTAATGAGTAAGAAAGTTGAGTGTGTTGACTCACGTTTCAACGGAGATAGCTAAATGACGAAAAATCGGACCGAAATATCTAAGAGGCGAAAAGACGATTTGGACCCCGAATATTTAGATATTTTGAGGGGCAACTTGTGGCCTATAAAAGACCACAAAAGTCACCCCCAATTCAGATTTTTACGTGAGATAAAGCAGCCTCATCTCTACAATTATTGGCGTGAACAAAGAAGAGAAAAGGAGGAGGAGTTTTGCTCCGATTCTCGTTCCGTTCGTCTCATTTTTTCGATTTCTTCGAAATCTAATCTGATAGAAAGGTAGCCCTCGATCTTACCTACGTTTCTACGGTTTTATTTTCATGTTTTGAGCTTGATGAAAAAGTGAAATAGGGGCTGCCCTTTTCGATTTTTATAGAGTCGAGCCCGAATCGAAAAATGTCGAGAATTAATGTTGCTCGTATGAGTTAGATAAACATGTGTTTTAAGTTTCAATGAAATCTAAGCATGTTAGGTTTGGAGAAGTTAACTTGAGCTCGTCGTTTTATATGTTTTCGATTTTTCTCGGATGAATCGAATTGACGAGCATGTATGTAGGTTATATACGAGTATTATGTGAATTTATGGAAATTAATCGTGCATGTTTAAAAAAAAAGAGAAAGGGGCGACAGTTTCTGCCCGGGTTTTGTCTCGTCGTTTTAAGTACAGAATGTGTATAATTTTTAACATAATAAAATACTAGATCGAGTTAGGAGTAATCTCCAACTTGAATTACCCCGTTTCGTTGTGTTTTCGATTTGTTATGAATTTTTCAAAATGGTTGCGCAAACTGTCAATTCCAGCGAAAATCTGGAAATTTATCTAACTTTGAAAATTCGTGAAAAATAGAGTAAAATGATTTTATGTGTTTTGTCTTCGGATTATAAAACTTTATGATGTTATGGTCACTTTAAAGTTTGATTCGATACAATTGGAATTATTTCCAATTTATTATGATTTTTCAAAGTCAACTGCTCATTTAGCTTGAACATGTGTTGAGCATGTTGTGAATTTATCGGATTTTTCCGTCAAGTGTGCAAAAAAAATTGAAAATAAGCTTAGTGATTACATGGTTATTGTTGGAAATAGGTAAGGTTCTTGCCAAGATAGGTACAATAACCGGAAGTGGATCGGCGATCATCAATGTCCGAGGCCCAATCAGAGTCAGAGAACGCTGTGAGATGAATAGTAGAACGTTGAAGATGCAATCCATAGTTTAGAGTACCAGCAAGATAGCGAAAAATCCTCTTAACAGCCTTCCAATGAGTATCCAACGGAGAAGACATGTATTGACTCACTTTATTGACACTGAAACTTATCTCCGGCCGAGTGATGGTGACATATTGAAGAGCACCGACGGCACCTCGATATAACTTGCCATCCACGGTAGGATTGCCATCAACCTTGGAAAGCTTGCACGAAGTAATCATGGGAGTGGGATAGCCTTTAGCATCAAGCATTTGAAATCGTCGAAGGATCTCCTTGATATAAGAAGTCTGACTTAGATGCAAGCTAATAGTGGAACGAGTGATTTCAATCCCCAGAAAGTGATGAACCTCTCCAAGATCTTTAAGAGAAAAATGTTGACTAAGCATGTCAATTACCGTACGCATATCTCCAGCATGTGAACCCGTGATCAACATATCATCAACATAAATGAGTAAATAGACAACTGAAGTCTTGGTTCGACGAATAAACAAAGAGTGGTCAACACGGGACTGAAGAAAACCAAGCTTGAGGAGAGTAGCTTTCACTGTGAAGAACCAAGCTCTAGAGGCTTGTTTCAAGCCATAGATAGCCTTGGACAACTTGCAAACAAGAGTAGAATCCTCATGTTCAAAACCCCGAGGTTGCCGCATGTATATATCCTCTTCAAGAGTACCATGCAAGAAAGCATTATTGACATCAAGATGCACAATAGACCAGCCAAATGAGATAGCCACTGATAAGATGAGCCGAATGGTAGTATGCTTAACTACCGGACTAAAAGTCTCCGTGAAATCAAAACCGGGTTCTTGAGAAAATCCCTGGGCAACTAGCCGAGCCTTGTACCGAGAGATGGTGCCATTAGCATGGCGCTTAAGCTTAAAAATCCATTTAGATCCCACTAGATTCTTACCGGCAGGAAGCGGTGTAAGAGTCCATGTTTTCTTCTTGATCAAAGCATCAAACTCAGCTTGCATCGCATCTTTCCAAACAGGAACTTGTAAGGCAATGATGGTATTCTTTGGTTCCTGATTAAGATAATCAGGAGAAACAGAAGCTTTAAGCAACTGAGGATTAAGGTTATATGTGACTTTGGATCGTGTGATTATAGGGTGAGACACGAAGGAAGGCTGAGCTTTAGGTCTCGGAGAAGGGAGCATGGAAGCAGGAGCGTCTGGAGGTGAAGGTTGAGATTCACGGGAAAGAGGCTTGAGAAAATCAGCAATAATAGGCAATGGAGGTATAAAGAAGGATAAGGAAGGTGTAGTGGAAGCAACAGTATGAGAAGGCTTATGAGGGAAAGAGGTCTCAAAGAAAAGGACATCCCTGGAGATTAACACCTTTCCAGTAGGAAGAAGAACCTTATAGCCCTTGTGATGGGGACTATAACCAATGAAGGTAGAAGGACATGATCGAAACTGTAACTTGTTGGAATTATAGGGCCTTTGGTAAGGATAACAAAGGCAACCAAAGACTCGAAGAGAAGAATAGTTAGGGGGTGAGCCAAAGCATGTTTCAATGGGAGTAGAAAGGTTGAGGACCTTACTAGGAGTACGATTGATTAGGAACACAGCAGTAGCAAATGCATCATCCCAGAATCTAGAAGGAAGAAAAGATTGAGCTAAAAGAGCTAATCTCATTTCAACAATATGCCGGTGTTTTCTCTCTGCTAAACCATTCTGTTGCGGAGTATAGGGGCAAGAAACACGATGGAGAATGCCATACTCCTTAAGAAAACTAGACATCCCATGAAACTCCCCACCTCAATCACTTTGAAAAACCTGAATTTTAGCATTATGTTGAGTCTCAACAAGAGCCTTAAACTCTTTGAAAGCTTGAAGAACCTGACTTTTGGTTTTTAAAAGATAGAACCAAGTGTATCGACTATACTTAGGGGTGTCACGGTACGGTATACCTTACTAAAATTGTCATACCTTATACCTTACCTTTACCTTCGGTATGAAAAATTTCATACCGTTACCTTACCATACTTTTCGGTATACCTTATTTTCGGCATGACATTTTTACATACTTATACCTTACCTTATTTTCGGTATACCTTACCTTACTTCGGTATACCTTTCTTTTACGGTATACTAAAACTTATCATTTTCGGTATACCTTACCTTACCACGGTATACATTTTTTCGCAATATAACAAAATTTATTTATAATAAAAAACACACATTAAACAAGGTCTAAAATATTAAAAAAAAACACTAAGTGTTATTTTTTTACTAACATAATTTTTAGATAAAATACTAATATCATATAATCAATTACAAATATATTAACTAACTATATTATTGTATTTTTGTATAAGTAACTAGATTTAGGTATATAAATTATAATTAATTTGGACATTATGCATGATATATTATAACAAATTAATATATATTCGTTAAGTATATATTATAACTTATATTATATTTAGTAACAACAATATGTATTCATAAGATCATATTAAACACTAATGTTTTTAAAGCTTATATACTTTTAAATTATAGTTATCTTTATGTTATTGTCATTAATTATATAAATATTTAGATTGATATGCTCGTTTTAAAAAATAATTTAGTAGATCGTGTAATTATATCACAATTATTTAATTATGTAACAAACAAATATATATAATAGTTTATCATTATTATTAAAAATAATTATTATAATTTATTGTTCAATTTTTTTAATTATTAATAAACTCACATATTTTATACTACCTCCGTCCCACCTTAAATGTCCCACTTTATTATTATAATAGACTCAACTAAATATAAAGTGGGACATTTAAGGTGGGACGGAGGGAGTAGTTTATTATTAATATTTATTAATTATAATTCATAATTTATATATAAACAATTTTGTTATAATTCAAATTGAATATATCTTTACATATAATATTATTTATATATGTATATATATCGATATACATCAAAATAACGGTATATACCGAAAAAATCGGTGTATACCGCGGTACGGTATATGACGGTATACCTCGGTATTTGGAAAACTCATACCTTTACCTTACCGAAAAATTCGGTACGGTATCATACCTTACCAAAAATTACGGTATACCTTATATCCGGTATTTTACGGTATTTTTCGGTACGATAAGTACGGTATACCGTTTTTTCGGTAAATTTTGACAGCCCTAACTATACTGATCTATAAATGTAACATAGTATTTGAAATCATTTGTAGACAAAATGGGAGCAGGACCCCAAACATCAATGTGAATGAGAGCAAGAGGAGACGTATAAACAGTGGATGAAGCAACATAGGGCAAACGATGAATTTTTGAAACACAACAAGGGTGACAAAAGAGAGCATTGTTCATTGAATCAAAAGAGATATTACATCGTTTTAATGCAAGCTTAACTAGCTCCACAGTACAATGGCCAAGTCTCTTGTGCCACATTTCCAAACTAAGAGGAGAAGTACAAGTGGAAATGGAAACAAAAGGTGGAAAAGCAACAACTGAGGAAGAAACTGGACTGGAAATGGCTTGAGCAGAAGCCTTGATTGAAGATGAAATCTTAGGAGAAGGCTTGTGGAGCTGGAATTTGTATAAGCCTTGCTCAACAATGCCCTTGAGAAGAACTTGTTTGGTGACTTGATCCTTAACAAAACAAAACAAAGGGTGAAACTCAAAGAAGACTTTATTATCTTTGGCAAATTGAGAGACACTCAAGAGATTTTTGGTTATTTGAGGCACATGAAGAAGGTTAGACAAAAAGAAAGTACGGGCAATAGGATTAGTAGAAGAGGAAGACAAAACAGAAGAACCAATATGTGAAATGTTAACACCAAAATCATCTCCTAGCTTCAAGGTGTTACCTCCATGATATTCACTTGCAGAGTTGAGGAGAGAAAGATCATTTGAAACATGATTTGTGGCACCAGAATCTGGGAACCATGAAGAGTTATCAAAGTTGTACTCAGAGGGAGGAGGAAGTTGGCCACGAGCTTGAGAGACATTGAGATTGGGAGGGTTCTGAAACTGATGTGAAGAGTATTGTGGAGGGCCTTGTTGTTGCTGTTGTCTAGGCTGATACAGTTGAGGGACAAATCCTTGTTCAAAGCGATGCCAGCAGTCTAAAGCAGTGTGTCCGGGCTTAAGACACACTTGGCAAGTGGGCTTGTTGGAGTTAGATCCTCTACCTCTACCACCTCTTCCTCCACGAGAAGCGCCATTCCTTCCGCCACCTCGTCCACTATAGTTGTTGTAGTTGCTTCGGCCACCAGTGTTGTTGGAAGAATTCCGTTGGTTGGAGTTTTGAGCCATGTTAACAGAAGGTTGAGATCCATCACAGGAAGTTCCAATGCCCTTCATAGTGTCAAGTCGTGACTCAAAGCTTAAAAGCAAGGAATGCAAATCAGGAACACTCCAGCTATCATTTCTTGAAGTCACGCTCACCATAACCGAAACATACTCTGTACCCAAACCAAATAAAATGTGTAGAACTTGATCATCGTCAGAAACTTTGTATCCTGCAGCTCCAAGGAGATCACAGAAACTCTTTATTTTGCTCAAGTATTCTCTCATGGGCATGCCCTCCTTTTTCATGGTTTGGAGTTGTAGCTTGTATTGCATAAGCTTTGCTCTTGACTGACTTGAGAAGTTAGTCTCAAGAGCATTCCAAATCTCATGGCAAGTAGTTAAACCAACCACTAACACCATGATACTCTCGGTGAGGGAAGACTGGATCCAAGCGGATAGGAGTTGATCTTGTCTGTGCCATGTGACAAACTCTTGATTGAGTTTCATTTCTTTCTTTTTAGGGTCACCAACTTGCACATACTCGGGCGGCGCCTTTGTAGTTCCATCTAGGAAAGATTCGAGGCCATAACCTCGAACTGTTGTCAGCACTTGTTGTTTCCAAATCAAGTAGTTTGACTCAAAAAGTTTTATTGATATGGGGTGATTTTGAGGAAGAATAGGAATAGTATTTGATGGTGGTAAAGAAGCAATGGACGAATCAGAAGTGTCTGAATCCATAATGAGCAAAAACAAAGGATAACAAGAAGGAAGTAGGTAGTAGAGACAGGTCTATGGCCTGCTCTGATACCATGTTGGAAATAGGCAAGAAGCCATAGATGAAGCTTGAAAAATTTATTGTATTCAGAAAGATACCATGTATCGTTTGGTTGTCTTCTTGCTTCCTTCAACAAGCTACAACTGCTATGATATATATAGCAAAGTAGAAACACTAGAATAATAAATAAGACAAACTATCCTAACAAACTAAAGCAACAAGACAGAACTGCATTAATGCAAAATAGGACATTGTCTCTAGCCGTTGGGCTGTAGCTCAACCTCCTTATCTGTGTTCTGATTCTTGTTATCAACCTCGCTAGATGCCAATTGCTCTTTACAGCTGGAGTGTTGGTTTGAAACAATGCATCGCTCTACATGCATGCCATTTATGGTGTATAAGTTAACAGTTATAATCATTGTTGCGTTTTGTTTCATTTGTATGAGCTATTAATGTGGCCCACAAGGGGTCGAAAAGAGGTTGATTTACCCACAAGGGGTAGGCCCACAAGGGGTCGGGTCCACAAGAGACCGAGGATAGTCTTATTTAATCAGCTAAGCTAAAGAGGTTCATTACGTTATAGTGTATTAAAGTTTCATGATATTCAAAGATGTTTTGATATTAGACGAGCATAAGTGCCGAGAAATGATCAAACATGAAGTTATATGTTTAATCAAAGTCAAAACATGGTTTGATTAGAAATCATCGAATGATCCTCCTAGAATCTAAATCTGAAACTCGAGCAATAGCCGAGTTAAAAGACCCGAGAATAATTCTCAAATAACAAAGGATAATAATTCCTTACATTTAGAGAATATAATTAGATGCACTCAAAAATGTTATCTCACTCGAGGTTTATTTAAAAGGGTACGACGAAATATCAGGACCGCAGTTCGAGAACGAAGCAGTCGTCAGTCAAGACGATCCAGGTAGGCTTTCTTATACTAAAAGAAAATATGCGTGTTTATCCGCATTTATGTTATTTCTTTTCAAATAGCTTTTGAATTGAAATTGATATTTCAAGTATTGTCTTGCCATAAATGTTTTATGTTTTGTATGATGCATATCTGCTATGATTATGAAATCGAATTCGGGTTCCAGTGGATAAGCATCCCCACTCGAACTAATGTACACAAGGATCGTGAGTCATCTAGCGGGTTGACCGGTCAAGGTGTCCGTGGAAGGTGGCCACCTTCCCGGCACACAGAAATTACAGATATGCTTGATTACTAAAGAACTTAGACTGATCAGTCGAACTCAAAATTTTCAAGAAAAGAAATGCTTTTGTGAACATAGGTGCTTTAGTGACAAAAAAAATCCTTATGTATCACTTCGAATGGCTTGACAATTATATATGTATGAATGTGATTTCGGGCATGTGTCTACTGAGTACTTTTGTACTCAGCCCTGCATGTATTTCTAAATGTGCAGGTTGAGTTGTGATGAAAAAGGGGAAGTGCTAAGCGAAGATTTTGTCGAACTCATCTAGTAGTAACTCTTAGGGGTTTGCATGTCTTCATACATGTAAACTTAGAAATTGATCCAAATTCCGCTGCAGACACTCAAATTAAGTATTCAGACATTTCTCTTCGTGCAAGTCTCATTCTTTTCCTCTATTTTTATGTTCCTTTCCCCAGTCACGGTTTTCCCGACTTTGGCTACTTTAGCGGAGGGCGGGCGTGACAAGAATGCCCCCTTTTTCACTTAAAAACCCGCACATAACCGCTACTTAAGCGCAGCCAGCAGTCGATGGCTTCTCCTTTCTAACGTGCTGAATCTGCAAAGCCAGTGGTCGCTGGCCTCTGCTCTTTGAATTTTTGGCCTGCTCTACCCCAGCGGCCCTGGACTCCATGCTCGTTGGCTTCTCTTTTGGTTTCTCTTCTCGTGCATTCTTCGACACGTCCTGCTTCACTCGGATTTGCACATACGACGCAAATGACACCACTTCTAGCTTCAATCCTTCATCATTCTACTATCCTACATCAAAACACGAAAACACAATGACCGGCGTAAAAATGAACTAAAAAGATATGAAATCAACACAACCTTGAATCTAGACACGACAAAACCACAACTAAAAATGTAATAATAATAAAAACACGATAAACACACACACACACATATATATATATCAGTTCATATAATTTGAGTTTATTTTCATTATTATAAAAAATATTTAATGATTATATTTTGTTATCTATTTGATTTTTCAATCAAATTAATGATTTTTGGTCATATATCATTAGATATTGACACTCAACTTCATTATTACCTACATACTAACTTTCTATCAATGGGTAGATATTTTAAATGTATTTATTATAATTTAAATGTATTAAATGGTTCATGTTATTTAAAAAAATTAATATATATAATCCAGGAATAAAAAATTTAAATACTCACTTTAATAAATAAAAGATAAAATAAAAATATACATTTAAAAATAAGAGATAAAAATATTCACTTATATGAGCTCATGAGAAAATTAATCATGTGTTTATGTATTTCATTTCACAAAATAATTTGAATTATATGAGCACGTGAAAAAATGTGTGCATTGTAATTACAAATAAATAATTTAAATAAATTGTTCACACTCAATAAAAATTATATATATTTTTTGTAGCAAGCACGGGTATATATATTTAATTTTTAATCAAATTGTGAATGTATATATACATATAAATAAATGAATTCATATAATATGAGTTTATTTTCATAGGGGTTTGGACAAGGATGAGTAATTAATGGATAAAGATGTGTAACAAGACATTTATCAATTTTGAGATGAATACGCATATATGAAATTCAAATAAATTGGTTAGATTTTATAAATATTCAAATATAGTTTATTTTCATCAGTAGTATTTATTTATATATATTTTATATATTCAAATTTATAACACATATTATTATATGGGTGTAAGACGAAATCAATTGGTTCACGATTCAGAACATTTGAATCCGAAAGCGAAACCGAACCGATTCCTATACAGTTGCGATTCAGAATTTTAATAATTTTTTACAATTCGGTTCCCGGAACCACCGATTACGATTCTTTTGAACACTTCTAATAATAATGAGTATTAGAATCATTTTTACTTTACTTTAGAACGAATATGAGTATATAAATTAAATTTAAATATATTCAAAAAAATCATTAAGTTGTTAGTACGAGTCTACTAATAGACAAATTTAGAAAGATAAATTTATTATTTCATTAATTTTAGAACAATTGAAAGTTTCCCATTATCAAGTCAACATAATTAACGGTTTTTACTATACATATTTAGTATATGATCAATAAGTAATTCATATATCTATGACAACAAATAGTAATATAGAAAATGATGTAAAATACCTTTTATAAATTTTATAAAATATTAGTCCCCTCGAATTTCGACGGGCAATGATCTAGTATAAAACTTAATAATTTGATACAAATATATTGCATCCTTCCACTAAAATTGTAAATTAATTGTATTATAGTACGTTCACAAAAAAAATATGAAATAATTATTCTGGAATATATATATATATATAATTAATTAAGCTCCACAAAACAACATACTCCCTCCGTCCAATCAATGCTCTTCCCATTTTGATCTGGCACGAATTTTAATAAAATGAGTTGACTTTGGTTGACAGAGGGTAAAGTGTAGTGAATGGAGAATGGGACCGTTAGATGATGTTTAATGTATTGTGAGTAAATAATGGGATCCACATTAAAGTGTAGTAAGTGAAGAAGAGGGTGCCAAAAATAGAAAAAAAAAGTGGAAAGAAACTTAGTGTACCGACTAAAATGACAAAGTGAGAAGAAACAGAGTTGCAGACCCGCAAAGGAGTCAGACCTTCTCATTGGGTCTTATATAATCATCTTATAAAAGTACTTTAAATGCTTTACCTCTATTTAGAGTTGATCCCCTATAAAGTAGAACAGTTATTCCTAAATGAGCTCTGCGGGACAGATCTTATAAATTTAGATATATTTTATTCTCTTTATCCGATGGGAACGTATTATAAAGGTCCTCTAATATTTCCTAATTATTTAATGGCTTGTACCTGATATTCCTCCATATCAATTATGTAGAATTTACATTTTTTTAAAAATTTAAAAAGTAGATAAATAAATGAGCTAACATGTAAAAACAAACATATATCAATACGTAGTCGTCATAGATAAATATATTGGGGTCTATAATAATGAATTGCATGAAGTAAGTAAGATAGTTGTATATTTGCATAAATAAATGTAACAATTGAAAAATTATGATGGGATGAAAAGGGAAGAGGGGAAGTGGTAATTAAAAGAGGTGGATATGTATACGAACATAAACATAGATGATGCATGATTTAGTGAAAATGAGGAAGGGCTGAAACATAAGCATGCAATCCCAAAAATACCCTTGCTATCATCACACCTGTCTTCGCCCCTCACCACAAGTCTTACCATTCTAAGAAATATTTTTAATCCCCTTTTCATTTTTTCAAATTTTTTTACTGCTGTCTTATATAAGAGATCAAATAAAAATATTCCTTATGAATAAATTTGAAATAAATTTTAACTGTTAAATTATTTAAATCAATAGTAAATATTAAATATTAATTTTCATGCATAACTTATTTAAAAATTCTACCATTGATCTATAAATGATTTAACAATAACCATATTAAACTATACCTAATAATAAATTCCTTATTTTAAGGTAAGAATTTTTAGATAAGATGTGTATACATAAATTTTCTTGTAATATGTACAATTAATCTAAATAATCTAAATTTATGTGTAGATATATAGGTTTTAATATTATGCCTAATGCATAAATCCCCATTTTAGTGTCGTTTGTTTAAGCTATTTTGGATATATGCTTTATTTGTTGTCCTAGCTGGCTACGAATTTCGTCGATTGATGTGGAACATGCTTGTACCAAATCAATACTCATTTCGATATGCGTGTCTCATTAAAGTAGCTAGCTAGACAAATAGCAATAAAACAGGTCCAAGTATTTAATTTGCAATTAAGGATGATCATATCTATGATACAATGAAAATTAAAACACGAGACCAACAAGAGTGACAATCTTGTCGTAGCATTACAACATGAGATCTGCCTGACTGCCTGCCCTTTTTGAACTAACTAATTATATATGTTTTTTAACCGGAACCATCAACCATGTATCAACTTTCCATTAAAGCAAATCACATGATACAATATTATCTATCATATAATCATAATGACCATTATGATTATATGATAGAATGATTAGGTATGCCACCATGATATGATGTGTTAGAACTCCTACATTCTAAAACTTCAACAATTAGTTGTCACATATCATCTAGAGACAAAATAAACTTCAATATAATAAGTATTAGTGTGTATATATATATATATGTTATTTTTCATCTGTAAATATACCCAATATTTTCGTTTCCTTTCCTTACATTTATTTTACTAACCCAAGTTACCCAACCGTAAATTTACACTACATGACCTTAATCAACAGTCAACACATAAAAATGTGTACACATGGCTGATGTTCTTAAATTTTTGTTGGAACATCTTAATCAACCAAAATTAAACGTGATCCTTTTATAACGAACATCCTTATATGATGATTAGCAATCACTCCATTAGAGTGAAGTCGAACCCAACGATACAAGTTGGTGCACATTAATTGCATCATAAATTTACATACAACAGATATGCAATGTCATCGATACCCAAAACACACCCACCCACCCCCTCCCCGAGCTAGTATAAACTTCGCATGTTCCATTATTTATGATTTCGTTTGATTAAAACTGTGAGTATTTTATTCACTTTGTGACTATAAATAATAGGACTATGTATTAAAGACGATCACAACTCCCACCTCCTAAGATTCAACCCTCTGATCCCCTCTTAGCATAGCAGTAGTTAAGCTAGCCACTCTCTGGATGGCTTCAATAGAGAGAATTCACTTTTTTCTCACCATTGCAGCACTACTGAGCTTGCTGCAGGTTGCTGCTGCAACAAGTAGTAGTGTTAATGAAGAAGAAGAAGAAGCAGATAGAATCATAGCTCTCCCCGGCCAACCCAAGGTGGATTTTCAGCAATTTTCCGGCTACGTCACAGTCCACGGCAGCGCCGGCAGAGCCCTCTTCTACTGGCTCACCGAGTCAACTCAGCAACCCTCCTCAAAGCCTCTTGTTATTTGGCTCAATGGAGGTACACACACAGACACACTCCCCCCC
>JAPKLX010000003.1:6428954-6471139 GCA_026898415.1 Leonotis leonurus | reverse complement strand
CTTCATTAAAGGTGAAGTAAGAGTGTTGCAACATAACACAAACAAAAGCATCGATAAGCAACATATGCAGCTCCCACTGAATCTATACAATCTCATCTAATGATGATAATCACATACTAGATACATGCTCATGAAAGACCTTAGGCACTAGGGCCTTAGTAAACGGATCCGCAATCATGGAGCCAGTTCCGATATGCTCAATCGATATCAGCTTATTCTGAACCTTCTCTTTCACAACCAGGAACTTGATGTCGATGTGCTTCGACTTTGAACAGCTCCTATTGTTGTTAGAATACAGGACTGCTGATTTATTGTCACAATAAATCTTAAGTGGTCTTTCGATTGTTTCCACAATGCGCAGCCCAGTGACAAAGTTCTTCAGCCAGATCCCGTGATCTGTAGCTTGATAACATGCTACAAATTCTGCTTCCATTGTGGAAGAAGCTACAAATGTCTGTTTGACACTTTTCCAAGATATAGCTCCTCCAGCCAGCAGATAGACATATCCAGAAGTGGATTTCTTGCTGTCTTGACAACCAGCAAAGTCAGAATCGGAGTATCCAATGACCTCCAGTTTATCTAACCTTCTGTAGATTAGCATGTAATCTTTTGTTCCTTATAAATATCTGAAAATCCTCTTGGCTGCTCTCCAATGAGTCATCCCAGGATCACTTAGATATCTACCTAACATTCCCACTATGTACGCAATATCCGGACGCGTACATACCTGAGCATACATTAAACTTCCTATTGCCGAAGCATAAGGAATGTTTTGCATCTGTTGAATTTCAAGATTGGTTTTAGGACATTGAGAAAGACTAAACTTTTCTCCTTTAGATACAGGGGTATCAACTGGTCTACTACCTTGCATACTAAACCTCTTTAATATCTTTTCGATATAACTCTTTTGTGACAATCCAAGTACACCTTTAGATCTATCTCGGTGTATTTGAATTCCTAATACAAAAGAAGCTTCCCCAAGATCTTTCATCTCAAAGTTCTCAGAGAGAAATCTCTTAGTATCCTTAAGGAAGTTCAAGTCATTTGAGGCTAGTAGGATATCGTCTACGTATAGAACCAGAAGTACAAACTTACTCCCACTGAACTTGTGATATACACAATCTTCAACTACGTTCATTTCAAAACCAAATGAAAGAACTACATCATGAAATTTGTGATACCATTGACGAGAAGCTTGCTTGAGCCCGTAGATGGATTTCTTTAGTTTACAAACCATTTCCTTCGAGTCACCTTTTTCAAAGTGCTCTGGTTGTTTCATATAGATTGTTTCTTCAATATTTCCATTGAGAAACGCAGTCTTAACATCCATCTGATGTAGCTCAAGATCAAAATGAGCAACTAAAGCCATGATTATTCTAAATGAGTCTTTCGATGAAACCGGAGAGAAAGTCTCAGAATAATCTACACCTTCTTTCTGAGTATAGCCTTTAGCAACAAGACGTGCTTTATATCTTTCCACTTTACCTTTTGCATCCCTTTTGGTTTTAAATATCCATTTACAACCAATTGGTCTTGCACCTAATGGTAACGGGACAAGATCCCATACTTTATTGTCTTGCATAGACTTGTACTCTTCATTCATGGCTTCAATCCATTGAGCAGAGTGTTCGTCTTGCATGGCCTGACGGAAAGTGACAGGGTCGTTTTCCATCAGTCCATTAGACTCCTCAGCTTCCATGAGGTACACTTCATAATCCTCAGGAATAGCACTCCGTCTCTCTCTAGTGGATCTCCTCAATTGTAATTGAGGTTGCTCTATAGGTTGCTCTATAGGTTGTTCTTGAGGTTGTTGACTTTGATCCAATTGAATGGGGATATTCTCAATGACATCACCTTGAGGTACATTCTCATCTACTTCTCGAGTAATGAAAGGTACGAGAACCTGAACACTACTAGAAGCAGCAGCACTGCTTGATGCAGTAGTAGGATTCATATTTGAATCCTCCTCAAAAGTAATATCCCTTATTCTATTTCTTCCCCCAAAGTCAATATCCTCAAAGAACGAGGCAATTCCCGTCTCAAATATATTTCTAGATGTGGGATCATAAAACTTAAAACCCCTTGAGTGTTCAGAGTATCCTATGAAGTAGCTGCTAATTGTTTTGGGGTCCAATTTCTTTTCATGAGGCCTGTAAGGCCTTGCTTCAGCTGGACAGCCCCAAATGTGTAAGTGCTTAAGACTGGGCTTTCGACCAGTCCATAGCTCATAAGGTGTTTTAGTAGCAGCCTTAGTGGGTACTCTATTTAGGATATAAGCTGCTGTCTTTAATGCTTCTCCCCAGAGAGATTCAGGTAAGGTAGAATGAGCTATCATACTCCTTACCATATCCTTAAGAGTTCTATTTCGTCTCTCAGATACTCCATTCATGCTTGGTGTACCAGGCATAGTATACTGAGGGACAATTCCGGATTCCTCTAGGAATTTAGCAAAAGGGCCAGGACATTGTTCACCTGAACCATCATATCTACCATAGTATTCACCACCACGGTCAGATCTAACAGTCTTAATGGTTTTGTTAAGTTGATTTTCAACTTCAGCTTTAAAAGCTTTAAACACGTCAATTGATTGGCTCTTTTCATGTATTAGATATAGGTAGCCATATCTTGAGAAGTCATCTATAAAAGAGATGAAATACTGTTGGCCATTCCAAGAAGCTGTAGGGAAAGGGCCACATATATCAGTATGTATCAACTCTAAGACTTCTGTAGCTCTATAGGCTCCTAGTTTCTTTTGTTTGGTCTGTTTCCCCTTTATACATTCAACACAGACATTATAATCCGTGAAATCAAGAGGATCTAAAATTCCATCTGACACTAAACGCTCAACTCTATTTCTAGAGATGTGTCCTAGGCGTTTGTGCCATAAGTTTGCAGATGTTTCCTTATTTATCTTTCTTTTAGTACCTTTAGATTCCACATGCAGGTTTTCATTGTAAGAGCTTATAGTCTCTAACAAATATAGATTATCATAAGAGTTAAGGTAACCAGATCCAACAACCATAGAATTAAAAGACAAGGTAAATTGTTTGTTACCAAAAGAACAAGTATAGCCAAATTTGTCCAATAAACAAACAGAAATCAAATTCCGTCTAAATGACGGTACAACATAAGTGCCTTTTAAATCTAAAAAGTATCCGGTCCCTAACATTAATCTAAAATGTCCTATAGCTTCCACTTCAACCGACTTTCCGTCTCCAACGTAGATGTGTCTCTCAACATCACTCGGTCTTCGGTAGCTTAGGCAACCCTGCATAGAAATACTAATGTGAGTGGTAGCACCCGAATCCAACCACCAAGTATTTCTAGGTACTGAAGATAAATTAACTTCAGAACAGACCAAAGTAAAGACTATACCTTTCTTAGCACGTCATTCGTGGTACTTAGTACAGTCTTTCTTCACGTGATCCGGCTTCTTGCAGAAGAAACAGTTCATTTCCTTAGCTTGTTTCTTCTTAGCCGGTCCCTTATCAGCAACTTGTTTCTCAGACAGCCTTTTCTTGCCTTTACCCTTAGAGGTCGTTGCCACATGGGCACTTTCAGTTCGCTCTCTCTTAAGCTTTTCCTCCTCTTGAACACACTGAGAAATGAGCTCGTTAGGAGTCCATTTCTCCTTTTGACAGTTGTAGCTAGTCTTAAACTGGCTAAACTGAGGAGGTAGAGAGATCAAGGCCATAAGTACCAGGAAATCATCAGTGAATTCCATTTTCAAAGCCTTAAGCTTTGAAGCGATGTTAAACATCTCCATAAAGTACTCCCTAATACTTCCTTTTCCTTTATATCTCATCGACGTAAGATTCGAAAGAAGAGACATCAACTCTATTTTGTCATTTTTGGCAAAACACTGTTCGAGTTCTTCAAGGAAGACTTTGGCCGAACTGACATTTTCAATGTCATGACCTCTGAAGGCCTCTGGGATACTATTAAGCATGATCATCATACTTAGTCTATTAGAACGGTCCCACCTCTCAACCTCCTTTCTTTGTTCAGGAGTACTTTCCTCAGTGAGAGGTGCGGGTTGTTCAGTCCGAAAGACCAAGTCTAGATCCATGCAACCCAGCATGATCAAAATGTGTCTTTTCCAATCTTTAAAGTTTGTCCCATTTAACATGGGAGGTGGGTTAATGCCAGAAGATAAAGTATTCGTGGATGACATATTAGCTGAATTGAACAAAAGAATAAAAAACCAAATCAGTAATCATACATGAGTTAATTTACGCACAACATAGAAACTTGAGGTCCTAACTAATGGTCAATAGGTTTTATCCCCATCCGAGATACCAAGCGCACCACCAATGTCTATCCTTTGGGCTTCAACATTGGTTGCAAGTGGTACTCTCGATGTAGTGATCAAGTGATGATAGTAAGGACGTGTCGAACAACAAACAGTCTTTGGACCGTTTTATTGAACACACAAGTTCAACTAGATTACTATCACTCACTTATCTCCACAGTATGCATAGTCAATTCGGCCAAATGTGGATCTTCCTTCGGGCCGATCACACAAATGCATGAATTGAAAACGCAAAACAACCATATATAGGGCTAGATGTAGTAGTCTACACAAAAGAGGTCACTTTGGCGACGTATTGCTTCAACTAAAACACCTAGAAAACAATTACAGTATAAAACAAACGTCGCTGTCCAATATAACCAAGGTCAGCGACCGCGGGGCACTCAGCGGTCGCTGACCATACATTATGTACCAAAATTCAGCAGGGTCAGCGGCCGCGTACACCTCAGCGGTCGCTGACCGAACTTTCTGTACCAAAACGAGCAAGTCAGCGACCGCGGACAACTCAGCGGTCGCTGACCCCACTCACGGCAAATTTTTTAATAAAAAAATAAAAAAATAAATTTTTTTTTTTAATAATGTCAGCGGCCGCTGACAACTCAGCGGTCGCTGACCTGGACTTTCGGTACTTCCGTGATTCAGCGACGCGAAAACGCTGTTTTGACCGGAATGGGCATCAATTAACAGCGTAAACAGGAAATTAAAGAGATTAAACCCTTCCCCACATGAAAGGAACATAAAACACATGATTTTACACCCAATAATGCCCTAAATCATGAAATAAGAGAATTCCTAAATGATACAGCGGAAGAACAAATAATCAGAATTCTCCCAAAATTCAAAGCGTAAAATCATGGAGGATCAATAGCATCATCACATAATGTCCTAATCTCAGACTAACATGGATAGAGTGGCTCTGATACCACTTGTTGGAGCATGGAATTCAACATACAGAAACTTAACGTGAATTCCTAAACGACTAAAGTTCTCTATCATGTATAGTCCAAAGCATTAATGTGATGAAGTAGACGAAGACAAACCTGGGAACGCCATATCTCGACGTAGAAGAGGATTGGTTTAGGGATAGTCTTCCAGGGGATGATCACCTCAGTTTCCTTATGCACCGTTCTGATGGGGGAGAACAGAAGTCAACGTATCGGTATGATTCCCCTGGGGACCACCCATATTTTATTAAAACAACTTATTTGTAATTGCAAGTCAGCCCCTCAACAACTTAGCAATTACACTATAGGATTATATACTTATATAATAGCAAATAGCACATTTTAATGTATAAGTGACCATACTTATGAGATTAATAGAAATTAATCTAACATATAACTCTTTAAAAATTTCACTGTATTAATATTTTTTTCATTTCATTATTGTTGGATTTTTTTTTTTGGCATATAAAATTAAAAATATATATTTTATGTTGTAAGTTAGGTGAACCTATTATGTGTTAGAAGAATTGTTTCATATTCTCTTTGTTATGTTTATTTAGATACATTTAATTATTTTTGTAAATGTGTTTTATTGATTAAATATGTGTTATATAAGTTTTTCTCGCGTGTTAGGAAAACATTCCTTTTAAATTTTTTATTTTTTTTTATGGATTATAATTTTAGGTCATGAGTTCAAACGACTTCTCTGGAAGCTTGAATTATTGGGTTAAAAGCTTGGTGCTTCTATTGATTTTATCCAACTTTGATTTCACATTGTTTTTATTATTTGATTTAGAATTTGGTCCAATCACATTACTTCTGTTTATACTTTAATTTATTCATTCTTGTAGTTGATTGGGAGGCATGCGGTGGTGTTTCTTTATTTAATTTCAACTTTTAAACAAAATATTATTGAAAATTAATTTGAGACTAAATCAAATGAAATCATTTCAAATCTAACAACAATATCAAAGAGTTGGTCAAATAGTTCTAGAATATCATGGTAAAAGTTTAATTCCACTGTTGATGGAGTAAAGTGAATAAAGAATACATTGTAGAAGAAAGAAGAGAATTGTAGGAGAAGATTGAGAGAAATTGTATTTTCATTCATGTTTTATTCACTTTAGAAAGTAAGTTCCCAAATATATATACAACAGAATAAATAGAAGAAGCTCTAACCCATATAATAAGTAATATCCATATATAAATAATTATTTATAACACTCCATGTTGGACATTACTGTGTGATGTACATAACTCGTTAAAAATTTCGCTGAAAAAACTTATGGAATAAAAACAATTGAGGAAAAAAGTATATGTCATACACATACATAATATATTATTTGTTGTCTCATTAAAAATCTTCACCAAGAAAATCCAATTGGAAAAAACTTGATAAGGGAAAAAGAGTACAACATGATGCATGTAGCCTTCGAGGCGTAAAGTAGACATTCGGGTCTAACTTTTAAACTTCTTTCGGAACATTCGCTCCCTCCGAAAAGTACAATCTTCCAAATATACACATTCAAACATAATGAATATATTTCGATATAGAAAATGGAGTGTTGACATACAATATATGTGTATTGCACAAGTTGCCTCATTAAAAACCTTAACTAAGAAAACATCGTGGGAAAAACTTAGCAAGGAAAAAAGAGTACAACCAATGATCTTCAAGACATAATCTTCGAGATTATTTATATGATCTTCATGACCTAATCTTCTGGATCATATGTAAGTTAGCGCTTCCCCTCAATAAAACAACTTAAATATAAGAAATTCAATATTCTCATTACACTACTAAATATAATTATGGGGAGAAAATTGAGTAGACACATATGTCGTTGCTTTATTGGAGCTCATTTGTGCAACACGTTATATTATTCCTTATATGAAAATAGTGGGGATATGTTTCATATCGTTATATCAGTCCAAAATCAAATTACATGAGGATCAAATAATTAATCATCATCCGAGTAGCACACCAATGTCAATATCAATCTTTGTACCAATATAGACACAACTTGTGTATCTTGAAGATAACCAATTATATGCTCAATATATCATTTAAATATCTCCTTCATGGTGTAAATAATATATTTTGCTTAGAAAATCATATTTTCTTGAATCGGGCCTCGTATATTAGTTAGTGTCTAGCACTTCAAATAATGAACTTCTGGTCCAACATTATTTGGTTATCTTCTTTTGGTCTAATTGAGTTCATTCACTTCAAGTGATGAGACAATCATTGGGGCAAATGGATGTTATTTATCAAAAGTATGTTCTATATAGAACCTTATACAAATATATATTCTATAGAACCATATACGAATAGATCGATTGGTAAAAACAAACTCATTCATAGAGATTCTCGATCTGCAGGTCGAGATAATGCTTAGACTTACTCAAGTCTTTCAATTCAAAAACCTTCGTCATTAGGCATGAATTTAACATTTTCAAACACTTGTGTGTTCCAATAAAATAAAATCTCACATAAAAAATTATTGGTAATCGCATAAAGATACACTATATTATTATTATTATTATAAATCTTCTTCAAGAAGAATTCAATTAGTTGATTTTTCAACTATAATAAAACATATAGTGACCTTATTTAAGAGAATATGTTGCGAATTTATTTTTCCCAATTATAGGAACTATCATATTCATCATGGATTCTAATAAGGTATTTGTCTAGTAACTTTTTGTAAGATCATACTCACGACTTATACTAAATGGGTATCTATATCCATGATTACTGCCATAAATATTTGATAACGGAACATTTTGTTTTAATGAGAGAGTATATATAATTAATTTAGGATTTCTGCTAAAATCTTGAGTTAATCTCGCTTTATTCATCACCAAACAATTTATTTCATATATCATTTTGTACAAGCACTTAATCGTGCCCTACTGGGGCCACATTCCTTTATGAATGTACTATAAAAGACTTTCGTCTATTCAGCGAGTTAATTATATCTCAATTGTTCTTCTAACTTTATTTAGTGCTTTTGGCACTGTTCTATCAACTTTACTTTTGGATCCAAATAATCGATTCGCAAGCAATTCTTGAGGCAAAATTTGTTGTCGACAACTATAATTTATATTTTACTCTCCCTATATTGACAATTTTCAAGTCAATTTTAATATAAATTTAAACAAGATTTATTTCATTTCTCATAATGTTTCGATATGTTCGTGTCGTAATCACTTAATATGATTCTTTAGTGCATGTGCAAATGTACTGTGATTCTTGTCTACAAGACAATCCTCTTCAGAAGAGTTTTGGAGTGGAATGATTTATTAAATTTTGTATTTCGCGGTTTATAATCTTTAGCACCAATGCATATCTCACACTTCTATTGTGTGATTCTAGCATAGGGATTGATCTCATTCAGAGGTCTCACGCTTCTAGTGTATGCTTCTAGCAAATATGAATTGATCTCATTGAGATATATACATATCGATCTCACACTTCTAGTATTATGCTTCTAGCATATAGAAGATGATCTCATTCTGAGATTTTTGATTTTTAATGGTGCATTTATAATTATCATAAAAGATTTAATCACTCATTTGGCATTTAAGAATATATTGAACTTCTGGTTCATATTCATTAATGTGTGCATTTTAGTCAATTATATCCAATAAGATTTTCACGACATTCTTTTATCATATTATATTCTCCTCCTAATGCCATAAATATTATTTTAGTTGGATTAGATAATAAGCGTACCATTAAAATTGTTCTTCAATTATTGACTCTAGATAATTCTTTTCGACGGAGTATGAATTTATTTTTCTAGAGTCTGTTTGGTACATTTGGATGATGATAAATAAATAGTAGATGAGAAATGATTTATTTATATTACACACTAATTATATAAGGGGGTGACCCAAGGACTTATGCCTCTATAATTTGAGAATAATTTGGATCTTTAAAAATATAATTTTCGCATCATGATACTAAATAACATTTATAGCTAAATATGTTAATCGGTTAAGGGAAGCCTCTGATTCATTTTCAGAGATACTCCACTATCACGAGAATATTCCCCTATTGGCACACCCAGAATATGCGGCCAAAATTGCAGAAGAGCATAATTCGAAGTTGTGGCTGCTACAAGTCCAAATTATTTGAACAAATTGTGTCATAGTTGAGCGTTTATGTTTAATCGCTACATAGACACAATATAGCGTACCACTCTCAAATATGACATTTGAGTTCAATTACTTTTGGTTTGTCAGTCCACGATTACAAATTCTCGTTGATCGCGATATTCAAATATTTAGATAAAAATAATTTTTAATTGATTAAAATTAATGAACTTTTCTGGAGCTAATAATCTAAATATTGTCACCACAAAAAAATATAATCCTCCATTTAATAATAAAAATTTGATATTACAATTTTCAAGAGTATTAATGATGCTATTTCAATAACACCGATCAAATATTAAATTTAAAAATAAACATTAACAGGATTCGATCTCTATACCTTTCATAAGAAAGGTTATACTATGAACCAATAGAGCAACAAGATAATTTGACCATTGAACAAATCATAATATACATGTACAAATGAATCTGGTTTATGTTTAGCGTTTAGCTTATTAATTTTTAAAACTTTATAGATTATTTTCTCTCTCCTATAACACATTTCTCCTAAAATTAATTATTTTCTTCGTAAAAATATTTGCAATATTATGCATATTAAATTAAAGATCTCGACAATACATTTAATTTGATATATGTTATATAAAATATAAATTTAATATAAAAAATTATAACACATTAGTAAATTGAAATTAATTATATGTATACATATTCTTATACATATAATATATTTTACTAAATTATAATGTTCCTAATTATAAAGTTGAATACTCTTTATAATATGTTTTAATATTATGCATGAAGATAAATTAGACATAGTGTATTAATCTATTTTTACTATAAAATTTCAATGTTATCTAATATGTTTTCCTAATTTTATTTTCTTACATCTAAGTTTAATCTTTTATTTAGTATTAAAAACTTGTCATATTTGATCAATGTATATAATTGTTTTTAATATTTAATACTAATAATTATAATCAATTTGTATTGTTGATAAATTCAACACTAACATATATTGATTTTGTCTCACTTATTTAAACACATTTTCCTTTTTGAGCTGTCTCACTTATTTAGACACATTTCTTTATTTAGACACATTTCTTTATTTAGTAAATTATAAAGCACAAACCATGTTTTTCAAATAATATTACAACTAAATATTAATATCAATGTGAAAAGTAAATGAATTTAAATAAGTGGGATGAAAGGAGTATAGTTTTTTAAAAAATATTAATTTTAATGTATTATTATAAATATTAATTAAATACTAAATTTAATAGTGAAACATAGAATGGAAAACAAATGGCCATTCCATTTAGGAGCTCTATTAATTTACCAGCTCTATTAATTCGCTGTTACATAAAATTATGTCAAATATTTATTATTATATAAAAAAATTAGAATTTCACAACAAAATATAACGACAAATAATTATGAGTTCAAATATATTTATTATGAATTTTTATCAATATACACATATGTTTAAATAGTTATGTAATATTATCTTATTTTTTAATTTTAATGTGTTGTTATAAATTAATAAAAAATGACTCTTTATAAAATAAGAAATTGAATGAGGTAAAATAAATCGAAGTTATTGTATCAAATCGTTGATTCTGTTCTCAAATTTTGAAACTGTAACCGAATTGTCTCCGGCATAGTGACAATTGAGAAGAGTACTATCGATTACGGTTTTAAAACCACCAAATAAAATTGGATTACAATATTTTTGATTTCTTTAAGTATCTATATTATAAATTATTTATAAATAGATTATAAACCCGTGGGCAATACCTAGTTTAAATAATTAACGTAGGATTTTTAGTGAGCAAAATAAGTATAATTAACGTAGGATTTTTAGTGAGCAAAATAAGTAAAATTTGATATGAAGTAGTGGCAGAAATGCAACATGGCAAAATCTCATATATCATTTTATCAGGAAAGCAACATGGCAAAATTATTTATAATAACGAAAAATAATATATCTCATTTATCTATTTAAAATTAATTATTAAGATTAATTTAGTTAAATATAGATTTTTTTCATTACAATTGGGATGTGAAAATATAAAAAAAAAATCTCATAATCTTTTATTTATTAAAATATATATATAAAATAATAATATAAATTAATACTAAGATCTTTAATTTATTTAGATTACTAACACATATACATATGTTAAAATAATATTTTTAATCTACTGAATTTTGAAATAATTTATTTATTAATATATGTATCACGCATAAAACTGTCATGACAGACTCGACTCGACCTGCTTACTCAGAGTACTTGGAATTTGGATTGGAACCAACTTCAAAAATTTAGGTTTGAAAATAATCATACCTAGGAAATCAATCTAAAAATTTTACAAGTCTAATTGAATATCGGGCTTAAAAAAGTTTACCCATTTATATATATATATACAACACAAAACATCAATTCGAATTCATTTTCAATGTAATTATGTAATTAAAATATTAAAAATCTTTGAAAATTTCAAAGTTTTTTAAATTAAAATATTTTATTTCCAATATGTTTATAAGTAAAAATATTTATTTTACAAAAAGTTATTAGAATAATTAATTTAATTAAATTTATTAAATTAAAAAATATTATATTGGATGGAAGAGTAAAACCGACTCGCCCAACAGGCCATAAAGGGCCGAATTGAGTGATATTCATAGGTTTGAAAATTTTCTGACAAGTTTGGACGCACTTCAAAACCTTAGAAAGTTTGATCTGACAATTTTGACAGCTTTAATCGTGCTAAGACACTTCCAATGCACCAATAAAGAACTCAAAGTCAAATACTAAACAACTTAAAACTTTAAAAAATTCAAAATTTTGAATACATATCAAATAGGGTTAATTATGAAAAGTGCTCATTTTCTAACTATAAAATGGACACTTCCCACTTTATAAATAATATACGAAAAGTACCCAAATAATTTTAATACCCTTATATATTCTAAGTCAAACATCATTTTGCAATTTTTTAAGTTTTAATTAATAATATGACTTTTTATGGTTTATCATGATATTTGAAATTATTTTCACTAAATTCATTATATTTTTGAATTTTTTATAATTTAGTTACTCAATATGCAATTTGTTACAAAAAAGACATGAGTTAATTTATTTAGATATCGTATAATGTTGTATTTATTATTTTGTGCTGTGGTGAAAAATAATTTTCAAAATATGGTCGCGCTATACGAAAATCTGGTCGTGAAAATTTTATATTTTCAAAATTACACGTCCAAATTTTTAAAATAACAACCATATTTTTTGTGTAATTTTTTACATGTATGTATTATTTATGTTGGTATATGATTTGTAATTAGATTCAGAATTCATGTTAGTTTTTGAAAATTTTATAATTTAGCTACACACGATGAAATTTGTTATGAAACAATATGATATGATTTAATTTGTTTAGATATCTTATAATTTTGTATGTATTATGCTGCGTTGTGAATTTATGAAATGCAAAAATTAATCTAGTCGTGTATCTTAAAAATCTGGTTGTGAGTAATTAATATGTCGATTCCAATAAAATATAATATTATTGTCTTGTTTTATTACTATTTTATTTACTTTTAAATTTTACAAAAAATTATATATTGCTATATTAACGAAATAACATAATAATTATTCAACCATTGGGAATAATACAAAATTTAAGAGAGAAAATATGATTTAACCAAGGGTAATTTTGGGAGTTTATTCTAAAATTGGGTACTTTTTATAGAAATTTTACAAAATGGGCATTTTTCATTTTTAAGTTATGAAGGTGGGTATTTCTCATGTACTCCCTTCATCCTAATAAGCATGGCACAAAATTTTTGGGCACGGTTAGTGGGACATCCAAATAAGAGAATTGTATCAAGTTTAGTGGGACGGAGGGAGTATCACCCTATAAAATATATGAAGGGAAAACTAAATAAATAACTATAATTTCGTAAAATATGATTAAAAAAAATAATTATTTTTTACATATCACATAAATTATAATTATTTTTCACGGGACGCAAATATTATTAAACCCTAACTATACAATAACTAATATCCACATATAAATAATTATAATTATTTATAACACATCAAACACTTAATTGTAGTTTTTTTTTATGTGAAATTTGAAAGTGACTAATTAATTGGAGTGCTAATGCTGGGCGCGACCTCATATGCACTTGCTATTTTAAAATTAGTATTAAATCAATCTCGACGTGATCACCATTATCACCTTGTTGGTTAAAGTTAGTGAACTATATAATCTTTTTTATTTTATTCTAAAAAGTAAACTAATTTAGCATGAGAGTTTACTAAATACGATAAAATTAATTAGAATAATCCACTTTTTTGGAATTATTTTAATCTCACTTTTTTAAGTGGGATACTAAGCAAGTAAATAATTTCTTATTGGAACATTAATCACGAGTTTTGAAATATACTATGAATTAATCCTAATTAATAAACACTAGATTAACCTATATTATTTTTATCTATCACGGCTTATTTTTACTTATCCTACTTAGTAAACGCCCCATGGAGTACTAGTGTCGTGATTAAATGAGTAATTATCAACAATGATTTTCATATATTTGTCATGCATGTTGAACCTGATAGGTACATTAATTTTGACAAATTAATTATGATATCGTGTAATCGACCTTATGTATGTGAAGGTTCATTGATTTATATTTCCTAATATTTAAGATACGTTCACAACAATGATAATATTCATACATTTAAATTACAATTTTGATATACTCTTTCATAATTCATTCGTCTTATTATTCAACGTTTGTTTTGATAAAATTGTAAATATTTTTTATCAATAATATTCAGATAAATGGAATATATAAATTATCGTGTCGGACTTCCATCTATCAGGTCTAAAAACTGGTCTAAATCCATCCCTCCAACCTATGATTTAAAACCAAGTCCAGACCATGGAGTCTCGAACTTGGATTGCTCCATCATCGTCGGGCATGAACTGGGTTTGGTCAAATTGGACAAGATTGTTATCCCTAATCCACACTATTTTCTATATTTATTGACATGCATGTTTATTTTCAATACTTAACATGTCATATTCATCTTTAATATTTCGTTTGAAAATTTTAATGTCAATGATCCAAAAAGATATTGGTAGAGTTTGAGATAATATTGGTGTATGGTTCCCCAATAAAATAGCATTTCTATTGTTGCTATACATTGAAATTTCCATTGACTTAGATTTCAAATCCTATTTTTTATATAGTACTTGGAATATTGTCAAGTAGCCAGCCAGCCTACCAACATATTCAAATCAAGGATATTAAACTTAGTTCTAGATTTGTAGCTTTAATTTTGATGTCAAATTGGACAACCTTGATGGGCCATTGCCACTTGGTTGTATTAGAAATAAGTCATTTTCATCATTCTCCAAATAAATTAAATAAATATAGACTTTGGTCTATTTTTAGGCTTTGATAATTCCACGCAACAAACCTATAGAAATATGATTTATCATAGTCATCTTTGGCAACTTAGAAACAACTACCCATTTCAAAATTATCCTTCTCTTTCTTGCCATTTGGAGAAAGTCAAAAAATTTTGTCAATTCATTATATATATAATACATCTACTTAAATTAAATACCAAAATACTACTCCTAAGTCCTAACATAATTTAATAATTTAACATAATTTAATATCAGTTTAAGTAATTTGAAACTAATTAACTCGAGTTAGAAGTTAATTAAATCAAATACGGGATCAATAAGTCTTAATTAAAGATTAATAAATATTTTTTATAATTGATTATCCCCTAAATGTTTCCCTTATGCACATTGTATTGAATATATAAATTTCCGTTGAAATGTTGAATAAACCTTCTCCATTCACATTTCAAAATTCAAACTAATACTATATACTAGTATTTTCTATTTCTGTTAAAAAAGTAATGTAGTTTTTTATTAAGAACCTCTTCATCCTAATATGATAGTTCTTTTTTGTATTTTGTATTGTCTCCTAATTTAAAATGACAAAAAATTAGTAAAGACCATTGAAATGTAAAACCTGAATGAACTGTTCGTAAAAGCCCAACTACGGCGGATTTTTTATGCTTATATTATTATCTATAAATAGCGTCTCCTCCTTCTAATTACTATTCCAAAAATAAAATAGTGAAAAACTCTAGCATGATTTATATACTCTATCTAGGTCTAGTCTAAGATTTATGTTCACAAACGAGGATCAACGAACTCAAGCCAAGTGGTGTCAGTTCAGATTGATTCAATAACAAAATGTTGAAACGCCAATGAGTCAACTCAGCTCAACTCAACAGTATATTCTTTAACTAATCACCTGACACGAAAATCAAAGCCAAAGCCAAGACTGCAGCCATGAAGAATTGAAATTGACCTTGTTCTTTTCTTGAAGCAAGTTGCGGTTCCACTCTCCCTTTTAATATATTTTCCACGAGGAAGCTGCTGCTCATGCTCCAAATAATTGTAAACTATTCAAACAACAATCATTATGTGGTTATTGTGCCCCTTTTTTAATCTGCTTCAGATTTAATACAACTTAGATCCATTATTTTCCAATTAATACTGCATTTTTCTGCTACATCGATCTTTAAGCCGTAAAGTGACAACCCATTTCTCCCTCTCTCTATCTCACTGTGTGTGTGTGTTTTATTTCCCCTCTGCTTAAAGCAGCTCCCAGGATAACCTTTCTAGTGCTTTTTTCTTTTCTTGTTTCTTACTGTAAGGATCTTGGGTTTCGTTGTTGAAAGCATATTATATGTTGCTATTTTGTTTTATTTGTTAAATTTTTGATCTTGAGAATATTGGCTGGACTTTGTAGATCTTTATTCTTGTTGCATCGTTTCCTGTAATTAAGGAGTTATTTTCTTGTAAATTTTGGTGCTATTCATTGGTATTTTGGATTGGATATTTTGGGGGTATTATTTTCTTGATTGGTTTGTTAGCAATATCATAAGCAGTGGCGGAAATTTGTGAGATTTCTTGATATTAAGGTTGGTTTCTTTGGGTATGGGAGATTGTTCAGCTGCAACAACAGCGATGGAAGCAGAAGAAGACTTGATTGCTGCAGCGCATCAGATCATGAGAGCTTTGGAATCAAACGTGAATCTCAGCGATGATGGTAGAAAGATTTTGGCAAATCTTGGCTCACAGTTGAGCAACTTAACTAGAGTTAGTGAAATCCGGGATGCAGAGTTCAAGGAGGAGGATATCATTGAAGAAGAAGAAGAGGAGGAGGACGAGGAAGACGAAGAAGAAGGACTTAATGAGATCGAGAAGCAGCTCGATAAGATTCATGATAAGGTCATGAGTTGGGAGAATGATCAGTCTACAATGATATGGGATTGTAGCCCTGAGGAAGCTGATGATTACATACAAGCTGTTGACGAAGCTCGAAGATTGGTTGATGTCTTGGAGAATAGGAGCTCGTGTAATGGTAGCGAAGACATTGTTTCGCTGCGTAGGGCTCATGATATTCTTCAGACAGCAATGGCTAGGCTTGAAGAGGAGTTTAGGCACTTGCTTGTGCAGAATAAGCAGCCTTTCGAGCTGGAGCACATGTCCTTTCGTTCCATCGAGGATGATTTCATCGAGGCCGGCTCTGTGATATCCTCTGGTGATGATTCCCTCGAAGATGTAGTTCAAAAGGATAGCATGGGACGGCCCTCAGAGGAGTACGTTATCGAGTTGGTGAATCAAGATGTGATTCAAGACTTAAAAAGCATTGCTGGTTTGATGTTTGATTCCAATTATGGGAGGGAATGCTCTCAAGTGTTCGTTAATGTGCAAAAAGATGCCCTTGATGACTGCCTTTTCATTCTTGAAGTTGAGAAACTGAGCATAGAGGATGTGTTGAAGATGGAGTGGAATGCACTCAACTCCAAGATTAGGAGATGGATTCGAGTTATGAAGGTGTTTGTGCGCGTTTACCTTTCTAGCGAGAAGCTATTGACTGATCAAATATTCGGTGACCTCGGATCTGTGGGCTCCGTATGCTTCGCTGAGTCGTCAAAGTCCGCCATGTTGCAGCTTCTAAACTTCAGCGAGGCCATAGCCATAGGGCCACACCAACCGGAGAAGTTGATTCGGATTCTTGACATGTACGAGGTGCTCGAGGGTCTCATACCAGATATCATGGCCTTATACTCTGATGAGGCTGGTTATTGTGTACGGATCGAGTGCCAGGACGTTCTGCAGAGGCTAGGAGAGTGCGCGAAGACGACCTTTCTTGAATTCGAGAAAGCCGTGTCTTCAAACATGTCGAGCAATGCGTTTGCTGGTGGTGGAGTCCATCCCCTAACGAGATACGTGATGAACTACATCAAGACACTGATGGATTACAGCAGAACGCTTGATAATGTGTTGAGGAATCATGATCATCAAGACTCGGTCTCAGTTTCGCCCGATTCTAGTCCGGTGAGCGATGAGGAGGACAACGGTAGTGGATACTCATCCGCTTCTGCGATGGCCGTGCATTTCAGGTCCCTGATCTCGATCCTCGAATGCAATCTCGATGGCAAGTCGAAGCTATACAAGGAAGAGTCACTCCAGCACTTGTTCTTGATGAACAACATACACTACATGGCAGAAAAGGTTAAGGGGTCTGAGCTCAGAAAGGTCTTAGGTGATGACTGGATTAGGAAACACAACTGGAAATTCCAGCAGCATGCGATGAACTACGAACGAGCTACTTGGAGCTCGATTCTCGCACTATTAAGGGACGAAGGGTTCCAAAACCCGGGGTCGAACTCCATCTCATCCAGAGCACTCAAGGAGCGGCTGCAGAGCTTCTACCTCTCGTTTGAGGAGGTTTACAAGAGCCAGACGGGGTGGTCTATCCCAGACCCTCAGCTACGAGACGATCTTCGGATCTCAACATCTCTTAAGGTGATCCAAGCTTACCGCACATGGGTAGGGCGACACTCGAATCACATAAGTGAGAAACACATTAAGTACAGTGCTGATGACTTAGAGGATTACCTTTTGGATCTGTTTGAAGGATCACAGAAGTCTTTGCATGGAAGCCATAGGAGATGAAATGATTTAAGATAGTCTTTTTGAGTTTAGATTAAAAAGAACATATGTACATGTAAGAGCTTTTCTGTAAATTTCGAACACCTTTGTGTTTGTCATTTACAAGAGAATTGGATTGTTTTTGTAAGAATTTATTGGGTTGAATGTTTGAGATTCATTTCTTCATTTCTTAATCATTTGACTATATGTCTCATCTTACACCGGAAATTGTTGCATGTTGGAACATGGAGTTTGAATTGACTGTACATAAAAGTACAACTACGGCGATCTAACTCGCCCACGTTTTAGCCTAATATTAATTCTAATGGGATTTAGGGTTAGGATTGTCTTGCTATCTATAAATAGCGGTTTTTCGTAATTGCGTGCGTGTATATTCTCAATGCTTCAGGAAACAATGGGCATACCAAGTAAGAGGGCTCAGCCCCTACTTAACCTAACAGCTAACATGAAGCAAATCCATGTATAATACTCTTTGGGGTGGTTTGGTTTGATTGATAGAATTGATATGATTATTACCTTTAAATCTATACATTTTTATCTATAATCTTCCATCTCTTTATGGATTTAATTCGTTTTTATGTCCCTTAATCATTCAAATGCTTAATTATATAATCACACCAAAATTAACTTATTATATAATCAAGCATTTGAGTTAATGGGCATAAAAAATGACTAAATTCATAATAAAAGGGAGGATTATTGATAGGAAGGTAGAGATTTGATGGTGATAATCTTATCAATCGTATCATACAAATCAAACCAACTATTTGTAATAAAAAACAATTAGTATGGATTATCATTTTCCCTCCAACTTAGAAATACATTCGATATTGAAGTATGACTTGTAATATCAAATTTCTTGATAAGAAATTTAAGGGATAAGGAGCAAATCACCCCTTGACGTTTTCATTAAAATGCAAATTCACCCTTAACGTTTGTTTTGATGCAAATAGATCCTTTATAAAAAAGCATAAGGTGCAAATAACCCCTTAATATATATAGAAATATGTAAATATCCTTTTTAAAGTTTATTTTTGTGCAAATACAACATTTTTTAAGTTTTTAAGTACAAATTAATCTAATTTTTAACATTTCAATTTAATTATGATTTTAAATTTTGTTTTGATATTTTTTTGAAATGGATACAGAGATTAATTTTTTAAACGGGTACATGAATTAAATGTAAAAATAATATAAAAAATTATATTACAAAATATATTATATATAAAATTTATTATGACGAGCTTGACTTAACTCGACTATAAATGTACAAACTCACTCTGATCCCTTTATGTTCTTATTTAGTTTCGTAATTGTATTAAAATTTGACCACAAATATTGTAAATATCATATTTTAATAAATACATATAATGATATCGATGAAAGAATATCGGGGTCAAGAGAAGATACAAATTTGTCCATTTGCTGCCAAGTTGAGTATGATGCTATATATTCTTACTCCGAACTTATCATGATAAATTTAACATATAATATATATTTTTAGATAAGTTTTTATATAATTTTTCAAAATTTTACAAGAATAAAATAATAAATATTGAAAGAATTTCCAATTTTTGATTTTTTATAAATGATTATTTTAGTTGCTAGTTTGTAATTATTTTTAAAAATTTTTTTAAAATTTTTACATTAAATTTCACATATAATATATTTTTAATTTAATGTTGTATATATATGTTTTATATCAAAATCGTGCTCGTGTTTTAAAAATTAATCTCTGTGCCCGTTTTAAAAAATATCAAAACAAAATTAAAATAATAAATTAATTGAAATATTAAAAATTGGACTAATTTGCACTTCAAAATTTTATAAAGGATTTATTTGCATCAAAACAAACATTAAGGGTGAATTTGTATTTTATTAAAAACGGTAGGGGTGATTTGCCCCTTATCCCGAAATTTAATTAAAGTCTCAAGAGTTAGCACTTAGCAACTAGTCAGCAACGAAATCATATAACGATAGGGTCCGACCCGATAACAAGCTGTTCACAAATACCAACGGTCCAGATCTAGTCGGCACGTTCTATTCGTGTACACTGAGGCACACACGATTACCGCCCTCAAGGCTAAAACCCTTGCGAAGTGTGAGAATCTGGTACGCTCGCCACTATTCTTCATTTTTCTGTGAGTCTCTGTCTATTGCTAAATCCCTAAACCCCTCTTCTTATTTTTTCTTCTTTTTCGCCATTTTGATGTGATCCACTGACGATTTGCATATCAAATCTACGTTTTCTATATGCGTACGAGGCTTTAGGGTTTATGTATTTTGTATGAGTTTTTTTTTTCTCATGATTGAAATTTGGGAGTTTTGTTGGTGGTCAATTCTTCAGCTGCTGTTTATAGAATTTCATGTTTTAGTTGTGTTGTGCTTTATGATTATGCGTATGCAAGAAGAGTGCATTTTATATAGTTTTGTATGATATGTTTCGAGAAGATTTGTATCGTTTACATGTATAGTGGACTAGCTATTGGATTGCATTTTTCTGCTTAGATTTGAATTTTTTATTTGTGTTTTCTTTTTAGAAAGCGAATGATTCGCAGAATGAAAGAAACTTGCTTCTCGTTGTTTCTGTGCTTCCTGAAAAAGAATCCGAGTTTATTCAGAATAAATTTGAAATTATAGCTAAGTTTGAAATATTGTCTGTGCAAGAACCCAAAGACTATTTTCTCAAGTATTTGGGGAGATATAATTTCGGTTCATTAATGTCAAAGAAATTGGTGAGATAATATGAAAAATGTGATGGTACTTTTGATTCACCCTCTGTGGACTCTGTTAATGATCTGGACTACTAGATCAAGTCTCCAGCTGTTGCAAGTTAAAATAACATTTCCAACAAAGGTTTCAACTGGCTTTTCTATTTGTCACACTTCTTGGCGTATAGTTAAAGAGCATATTTTAACATTACATATGCTCCATGCTCTTATCTTTACTTATTTTTATTTTATGTTCTTGAATGTCCTTTATTAGGTTAAACAATGGCATTTCTAAACAGAGTGGGTAATGTTCTAAAACTAGCTGTCAGCAAGCATGCTAGTTCACAATTTCTGGCTCCAAGTGCCTCACTCTTTCAGGCAACGAGGAGCATGTCATCTTCTGCTAAGCTCTTTATTGGAGGTGAAATAATTGTACTTTTGTGATGAACTGTTTTCTGAGTTGTCTTTTACCTAATGTTGTTAAATCATCGCAGGTCTCTCATATAGCACGGATGAGATGAGTTTGAAGGAAGCTTTTGCCCAGTATGGAGAAGTGGTTGAATGTACTGCCTTCCTAGTAAAACTATTTACTTTTTACTTTTACTCTGTACAATTGTTATGAAACTGACTACCTAATATGAAGAGTAGCGGTGCTAAATAATATTGATAGAATCCTGTCATATATTTTCTGATTAGGTGTAGAAGGTTGATGGTGTGTCGTGAACCTTAATGCTTAGTTTTCCAATACTACTTTTGTAAAAACATTTTGTTTCGATATTGCAGCTAGGGTTATTTTGGACCGTGAGACTGGTAGGTCACGTGGATTTGGCTTTGTTACCTTCACTTCAACGGAGTCTGCTAGTAGTGCCATCCAAGCATTTGATGGCCAGGTACTTTGTTCTGTTTAGTTTTCTAACTTTTCACTAAGATATGTTGGAATATCGATAATTCTAACTAGTTATCTGCCTTATTTAAGGAAATAACTTTTCACTAAAAAGTTTATGGTAAGTAATATGTATATATATACACTATAATTTTTGTTGAAGATTTTTACTATCACAGCATGTCTAGTAAGAAATATCTCTTGCATCAGCAAAGTATTCGAACTACTATTTTTATATACTAATGAAGTGCATGTCCTTCACATGTATAGGTTACCTTGTTCTTTTTTCATCAATGTATTAGATCTAGGTGTTAATTTAATCAAATATATTAAAATTGTTAGTCAAAATTATTTTTTATAAGTTCTTTTGGAATACTCTATCGCTTGTTTTGCTAACAACCTACCTAATCAGCTCTGTCATTAAACCTTAGCTGAATGTTGTGTCTTCCAATTCGTAGGGTAAAGAGGTCCAAATCGCTTGAAAGCCATATTTTTAAAAATAGCCTATGTTTCACATAAAAGCATTTCCCAACCCAAACTTGTTTCTGTAACTTTCTTTTCTAAGATCTTTTCTCTTACCTTCCGGGGATTGGGGAAACCTTGTGTCATGCATGTATGTGGTTTAGAGATTCCTGTCTTCTGGACATAGTTGTCATTTCACACTTCTCTATATATCTTGCTTGAGAGTATCCGTATACAACTATTAAGATGTATATCTTACTTATATTTTTCGATATTTTTCTTTAGTTATGTCATGTATCATCTCTTACATTTAATGAATTAAATACTATTCACTCTTGACAAACTTGACCTTTATGCATTCAGTAGTCAAACCTAATGATGAACTTTCCAGGATCTACACGGACGAAGGATTAGGGTGAATTATGCTACTGAAAAACCACGTACTAACTATGGGGGTGGTGGATATGGATCTGGTGGTGGGGGTTATGGAGGTGGTGCATATGGTTCCGGTGGTGGAGGTTATGGAGGTGGTGGATACGGTTCTGGTGGCGGGAGTTATGGAGGTGGTGGATATGCGTCTGGTGGTGGGGGCTATGGAGGTGGTGGGTACAGTTCTGGTGGACAAGGTGGGGGTGGAGGTGGTGGATATGGTGGTGGCAGCCAATATCCGAGCCAAGGTGTTGGTGGTTCTGGTAACTATCCTAGTGGAGGAGGTGGTGCCTTTGGTGGTGGTGCTGCTGTACACGGTAGTGGTGGTGATGGCAACTACAGTGGTTCTGGGAATGACTTGTCTAGCGGATCTTCCTTTCCGGATTTTGGGACAACCGGAGGGATTGATGAAATCCCGGAAGCTGTGAGTGGTGAAACTGGAGCTGGAGATCTGGGACTGGAAAATTTTGATGAGAACTCTAGGGATGAGAATGATGATGATTACGCCAACACAAGGAACTGAAGACTCGATATTAGTTTTAGGAAGATGTGGTCTGGTAATGTGAAAATAAGTTGAAATTTTTCTCTTTCTTGTGTCCCCAATATTTGGGTGCTATCTATCATAAGCTTGTTCAACCTCATTTGGTCAGACTTGATCCAAGAAAGTGTTTCACGAATTTTTATTGTTTAAGTGGATTTTCTTTTTCTAAATCAACGTCTTTATCTTCATCTTGTGAAGAAATCATCTTGGCTCTTATCTTATTCTCCCTCTCTCATCCCGCATCCTGCCTTAAATGTTACGTTTTTCTATGTGGGTTGTCCCAACACAATTGACAAAAGTGTTACATTTCATTTTTAAAATAATTTTATTACTCATACGATTTTAAGTACTCCCTCCGTCGTGCTAAAAATGATTATATTTCATTTTTGGGTCGTGGCCACTTACCCAAAAAAAAAATGTTTTACCTTTAAAATACATTACTCCTATTTTATTCAAACACAACACTTTATTTTCTTAATCTTCGTGTCGTCTCATTTGGAGTAAATAGTGGAAATTATTAATTTTATTGATATATTCCACTAAACTTGATACGTTCCATAAATAGTAAAAGTTATCTCTTTAATTTTACCCCTTTTATAATTGAATTATTTTTACTTTTTATGTCTTCTATGCCAATCGTTGAGAATAAATAGTGGAAATTATTAATTGTATTGATATGTGAATTTTTATATTTGTGAACACTTGGGAGGAAGTATATTTTAAAATAGTACTCTGGTCGGAACTTGTCAGTATGACAAATCAGGCCCTGAATTCCACTTGGTTTGTTTAATTATGGCACGTCAGCAGAATTGGGCTGATGATATTCTGTCTAGGATGTAAAATTGGAAAATAATTAAAAATAATAATATTCTATGTGAAAAGATTATATACGGACTTAGTGTATCTAGTAGACCGATATATGGTTTTATCGCCCCTTAACGATTGTTACACTTTAATGTGTTTACAGTTTGTACAGGACAATGCTACAGAATTATTATATTTTTTATTTTATTATTAATTTATATTAAATTATACTTTAATCAATAAATTCAAATTACAAAGTGCTAATTAATATAAAGTAAATAAATAAAATTTTAATATTTATTTATAAAACATGTCACATCATTCGCAGCCGCATTAGCGGACGTGTGAGTATTTCCATGGTTTGTAAGTATATATGACAAATATTGGTTTTCATATAAAAGAGATCTAATATTTGATGTGTTAAAAGTAAAAGTAAACTTTATAAGTTGTACTCCCCCGTCACACCGCATATTTTATTTTTATGATTATTCTATTATTGTGGATTTATTTTTAAAAATAATTTTTTAAAAACTGTGGGATTTTATACATAATTTTTAAATTTAAAAAAAAAACCAACAATAGTAAGAATGTAAACACTTTGAGGATATAATTTGTAATATTACGATTTAAGGGATTTGTTGGATGTCTTGACGCATAATACGTGTAACTGTGTAAGCCGATATGCAATGCATAGTAATTTACCAAAACGCCCTAACAACTAAGAAATTAAGCATCCAACCTCACTAATCTTAAAAGTTATGATAACATTAAAATTAGCATAAATAAGAATCATTTACCATTAAATCGGATATAATTCGTTGGATAATTGTAGGATAGAATAAATTGGAGATATATTCGAGGCCTAATAGTAATGAGGGCATGAAGTGAGGCCACTACTTGAATTGCCTAGTGAATGAGCTGGCCCAGCCTGCCCCGCCCCGATTAACAAAATGGTTGCGAACCTCAGACAGTGAGTTTCACAACTCCCTCCCTTCACTAGTCTGCATATTGTAAATCAGTGTTTTATCTAGGTTCAGACAGCCCAGAAAGGTTTTGGTTTTGACAGGGAACTTGAACATTTTTCTAAAGGCTCTTCTTTTGCCATCTTTCCAACATCTTCATTATCATCATCGTCATCGTCATCGTCATCATCTCCATATTGCATCAGCTTAATTAGAGTATCTAACACAGCACAATATTTAGAGGATAAGAGATTATCCCATTTAGAAATTGATAAACAAAATGCAGTGAAAAGAAGCACATAAAGCTGGAAATTTTATTGAAGGCCAGAAAAATAAGTTACCTGGGACGGTTTCAGGTTTTGATATGTTGGTCCCATGGTTGCGTACAGGCACTTTTGGTGTTGAGTCAAACTTGGGTGGGGGAGGATGTGGTGGTAAACTCTTGGGAGGAGGAGGAGGCATTGCCGAAGATGAAGGCTTGACAAACTTCTTAGCATCTTCCGCAGCTGAAATATCTCTTACACCTACATGTGAAGTTAGTTCACGTGGCATTGGAAATTCTGATCCCTGTATATTCTTCTGGGAAAGCATATAACAGATCCCTCAAGTTAGCAAATATATGGCGCTATAATTCATGTATGTAATTAGCACACTTTACAGCACTCAAAACCTATGCGACTAGAATTTAAAGAGATGCAAGAAACAGTAATAATTCAGCAACTGTAGAAGCTTCTAGACTAAAGAAGGAACTCTGAATATGCAAATAACGAAAGGTATGCATGTGGGAAAGTTGCAACTCTGCAGTCGGAGAGATGGGTGTGTGCGTGTGGAACAAGGAAGATGACTTTCTGCAGGGTTCCCTCATCATGAAAAAGATCTAAAAGACCACTAGAACCTTCAAGTGGAATACCCACTTCCCAAGCCTATTTCCCTCACTCTCCTCAATGTAATTCTTCACTATGTTCAGTGTATTATTTATTTCATCTGGTGAATGTGGTATGTATGTACCCACCAGGCTTTGATTTGTCTGGCTGTCAGCAACAAAACCAAGGGATGTTTCTTTGAATCAAAGAAAGTCCAAAGTGTGGTCTGTTGTGGCAGTTTTTTTTTTGGATACTACAAACGTGGGTTTTAACATGATGATTGACTTATAAGTAAATCCAGAGAACCATGCTTCAGGAGGTTCTATTTATGAATAGTTTTATTTCCAAGCAACTCCCGAATACCATAGAGAACTGGGCTTCCAATGAGTAATTCTCGAAAGCTGTTGCTGAAAGATGTGTGGTTAAGAATATTGCTCAGATATTATAAATAGATCAATGAACCAATAAACACATCTTGATCAACACCATAGAACAGCAAGCAGCTATTTCATGCCATGTCAATTTAGCACCCTGTGAAACATACAAATGTCCAATATAGATGTCCAGAGCCTGTTAGGTCAGTGAAAATACCTGGAATAAGAGGTAATCAACATTAGAAGAAAACAACAGTGAATCATATTCAAAATAAATTTTGTTTAGTTTCATACTGTATTTTGTTAGACATATAAGATAGGGAACCCAAACTTAACCCAAAAGCATAGTCAAAGGTAAAGGTTTGACTTCCACTTACATACCCTTCCACACTTTCATGTGGAACCGATGTGGGGTATCATAACATATTTACATATTAGACTTTTGAGTGTCACAAGTCACAAGGTGATCCAAAATGAAAGCTACTGACAAAATGCAGTGGTCGTTAATAAATGAAGTGATATTATCAACTTATCTACTGAAAGCTTCGACGAGTATATCCCTTTTAGTCCCCCTACATTACCCTAATTAGCAAGAAAAGAAGTCGCACCTGATTTAAATTTGCATGCCCTTTTGCAGCAGCAGGTAACTCTTGAAACTTCCGTTTTTGGGAGCGCTTGTCATTTGCAAGGGTGGAGACCTCTCTCGGTCGGTCTGTACTAGCTGTTGTTGTAGCAGGAGAAATTGTAGCAGTAACTTGAGACGTCGATTGCCTAAGTACTGTGGCAACTTGCTGCAGAGGTGTAGCTTGGGGATATATTCCACCATAACCGATATAGCTTGTTCCACTTGTCAATCCGTGAGGATAGCAAGTGCCAGGTTGCGATAGTCCAGAACTTGGCAATCCAATAGATTGACATACTGGACCCTGAGAGGAAACACTGCTCAAACCAGCAGAAGCAGTTGACGTGAAAGCAGGTATAACATTAGCTTTTGATGCATTTCCAGGACTGTTGACTACAGCCTGAAACTGAGGTGGAGGCGGAACAGCACCATACACCTTACATGAAGATACCCTTTATCATATAAACCAAAATTAGTAATCTTCTACAACCAAGATAAAAATACCAGTTGATTTATATATAACATTAGGGATAATCTAGAAAACATACAAGCTAATTATTCATAAAATACCAATCTTATTAATTTAGAAACCATGGACAGCACCAAATTCAGGACAGATACACAAAAGGCATAACTAGTAAAAAGTACAGCTGGAACAAGTCATTGGCAGTGTACTCAATTTATCTTATGTACAAGCATTATTTGAACCTTCTTACCTAGAGGCGCCAAACTCAGCACAAATTGTATCCAAAAGATGTTCCGCCAAAAGCTTAGCACGTTCAAGACTTTTTGCATCATTGCTTGACAAGAACAAATGCAATGGTTGTTGTGTTTCTGCAGATAGGGAAAAATATAAGATCGATTATGAATAATTTGGACATGTTAATGGGAAGTGCAAAAAAGTAAACCACAATAACAACCTTCACTCTGCCCATTTTCAGCAAACCCAGAACGGTGTCCTCTTAGTGAGACGGTTGCTCCTGTTTCATTCATAATGTGGCTTACATACTGGTCCTGCATATAGAAAACCCACCCAGCAGCAACACAAAGAATCTCTCCAGATTTGATGGAGATGTCAAAGAAAGCTTCAGACATTAGATCTTTGAAAAGCAAGTTATTGAATGACAAGCTAAACATGCATGTGATATAACAGAATTATAGAGAGAATTGCATCTGGTTAGAGATCAGGACGCTAAGCAAACAGACATAGCCACACACAAACATACAAGAATATATATATTACCTTACAATTCGTCCCGAATTTAACCATCTAACCCCAAACCACATGATGGAAGTCAAAATATGATATTTTAATCAAATGAAGTGACAGAAGTTGAGGGGGGGTGTACGTATTGTAAAACAGTAAAAGTGACATCATTCATTTTTCCATAAACTAACGTGTTCAGAAAACCGACGGCTAAAACCTATTTACAGGGAAGATATAGGAAAAAACAAAAAAATTGGAGGAAAACAATCAGAGAAACTAAATGAAGCACAAACTAGAGAGTCAATGCAAAGAAGAAAAAAAGCAGTGTAAATGAATAAAGGAAAACTCACACTTGGACCACGGATGCGTGAAGCAATGTCCACAGATGGGTCTACCTCAAATCCCAAATAGATACAAGTATTCAATAAATAATCAACCTGATGCAGAATCATTAAGTTGGTCAAGATTCTAAAATAAAAGGCTCCAGAGTATCACTTTCAGGATCTGAGTTACCTTAACCCCACTGTTTGGTGTTTGATGTTTTAAAATTTCTTCCACCGTAGCAGCGGCATGATCAACTGCTTTAATTCGTTCTGATGTTGTTTCCAACTGAAACCACATCATAATATGTCATCATAAAAGTAGTTAAGTACATCAAAGGAATAAAATAAGAAAGTCTGAAAGAAGGTCAATGATATACACAGAGAGAAAGTTACTCAAAATGTCAAAAGAGATCAGGTCTAATGATAGCATTTAGAAGTAAACAAGATATTTGTCTAGTAAGATCAACTTACAGCAAAAAAGTCTCAGGGTTTAATATTATGTACTCCCTCCGCCCCACTAAGCTTGACACCTTATTTTCTGCCCCAGTTATTAAGCAAAGTGTATAAAGTAGTGTAAGAGTGATAAAGGTAGTAGAATCCACACTTTTTTAAAGATATAACTTTTACTATTTTTGAAATGTGTCATTATTAGTGGGACGTCCCAATAAGGAAAGTGTGCCAAGATTAGTGGAACGGAGGGAGTACTATGCTTCGAAAAACATTATATTAGGAGATCAATTAACCAAAATTGAAATAAATCTTAAATAAACCTGGTCTTGCAAACAGCATTTGCAAAAATCTTATACCACAATATTGAACCCTATATAGCATATAAATTCATAAGACTGCATAACTAAAAATATTCACTAATGATGTCTTCTGAAAAAATAATTTAAGAGATCTAAAATCTACCGCTAGTTTAGAATTCCGATCAATAATATAAAACAGATAAGTATAGGAGAAATACAAAATAAAAGCTCGAAAGCCAAACTTAAAGCCTCTTTTTATTTGGGAGTTAAATATCTACTGACTGCAAAATGCAAATTAACATTTCATTGCCTGGATCATAATTCTGCTTCCTGACACATCAGCTCATCCCTCTGAACAAAATTTAGGAGGCTCAAGTGCATTTACAATAAAATTCTCCAATTGCTACAATAATTGTCCTATAGATCATTTTGTGACAGCATCAAGGCTCTTATAAACTAATTTCAATGAATTATCAGATCATGCACAAAGTTGAAGTGCTTACATGTGAGGCTGCAGATATGTGGAGATATAGAGGCCTCTCACCATCAGGTGGTGCATTAGGAGGATGATATTTCCCACTGTGTTCGTCCAGAAAATGAATCATACTGGCTATGGCAAAGCCAATGCAAATAGAGTAAATTGCAGGCTAACTTACCGAGTGATTACCACAGCCCCAGTGTTCTTCTGAATCTGAAAATCACAAAATAATTTATCAACTTCCAATCAACAAAAGGTAATGTTGTGCACGGTCACGCTTGCTGTTCATTTAATTTTGTTATTTTTGGATGTAAGTTACTAAGCTAAAACATTGAAATTTACCTCTTCCTGAGTTTGGCGCTTTGTGAGCTTGTAACGGATGATAGCATCAGCATCATTTATGACAATTTCTCTTGCTATTAGTTCATCTTGGATCTTTGGCTATGAAGATATAATGTTTTTATTTTTATGAGGAGAGACATCAATTGAAAAAACACACATGTACATATTATTTGAAACTAATCACAGTTTAGAAAAAATATTACATGCTCTGTTTTACACTGAAAGAGAATAAAAGGTGGAAAGAATAAACCAGTAGATCCCGACCACTTGTATACCAGCCCAAACAAGATAACACGTGATGATAGAAAAGCCATACTATCCAGATTCCAGAGCAATCATATTCATGTTTAATGGATCACCAAATGAATGGCATAAAACTTTCGAGCAAATGACAATAAGATAATGAGTTCGGTTTTCCGAAACAATGCTTCTATTTAACAAGAGAATTGATGAGAATCAGAAATAACAAGTATTTTGCCACTGTTGCAGGGCTCACTAACATGACTTTTTCAAGAGAATTAAACTTAGACTTACTTGTACTAGCTTTTGGACAATGGCAGCCGCATGCTGCTGTAGAGGCACCTGAATAACTTGTAGCGAATTGGCATTAGAAGTGGGAAAAGGGATTGAAATAGGAACACCGGCTACTAACGAGACAGCAGGCCTGGGCATATATCCCATGTTTGCAAGTGGAAAAATCCCTGGAACTGCTAGTCCAGCAGAAATCAATGATTCATCTGGCTGATCCCACTTTCTCTTTTTTCTACAAAACACACAAACCCCCAACTTTTGTTAAAACAGCAGATGCTCCATTTTGTGTGTCTGCGCGCATTACCATGGGATACACCCTTACAGTTTTGTAGGTTAATAAAATTTCTATTACATTTTACAGGTATGAGTTCTTTTTCGTAACATAACCTAGTAACTTAGAAAGAGGCAAAACCCCAAGATAGCAGAAACTTTATTCTTAAATTTCATCAAGTTTACAATGTCACTCTGATTTTTTTTTCCCTGATCTTAAATGCTAAAATATGAAAATAAAGCACAAATCACAAATAATTCTGCTCTACAACACATTCTGTTTTTAATCACCAAATGTTGGTGCAGGGACAACGAACTTCCTTAGAAACTCAGTTGAACCAATATAGCATAAGTAAACAAACCCTAAGTTCTTCTTCTGATACATAAGGGATTTCATCCATTAGCTCGAGCCCCACTAGAAAAACGACATGTAATATTTAAAGAGAGGGCAATGAGAATCGAAATTAAAACGCACAAAGACGCACATAAATGATGCATATATAGATGTTAGTGCATGATGAGCAGATTAAGTCAATCAACAAGAAATCGAAGCACCGGACCTTTGCTTGGTGACTGATGAATCAGGTTCCGACGATGATGAAACCCTAGGACAATTGTCTTCCGTCATTGATTTGATCCCTTACTTTCTATCCGCAATTGATAGGGTCCTTGCGACTTCAGATTGAAAATGCGCGACAATTCGTCGTCTACCTCTTTCACTCTACGCTAATGTGTGTGAAAAATCGTATACCAATTCGCGGGTTTATGAGTTCAGCTGGTGCAGGAGAAAGAATGAACAGCTGTAACAAATCTCCGAAAATAAAATATTACTAATACTAATAATTATCTTATCCATTAAGGCCCCATTTGGTACACTAGATAAGGGGTGTTGGGCAGAAATAATCCATTCTTATCCTCCATTTGGTTGCAATTTTGCATTTGTGAAGGCCCTGCACTATAAACCTCGGCCCGCTCCAGAAGGTAGGATATACCTTGTTTACAATCCTCTCAAAGTAGGTGGTATTAATTTCATCCTTCTGGAACAGTAAAAGAAGGGCTTTATTTTCAGACCAAAATACCCCTCACCCCTTTCGGCTCCTACAATCCATTGGACTCACTTCTTCGATACAGCGAATAGAGGAAAGGACGAAGCGATTTTTCTCCCAATTTGTGCGACGTGACGAAATCGACCTCTGAGGCGTTTGGGATTATCTTCATCGCCTCTGCTAAATCAAGTATGATCTGAGCAAGAACCTTCTCTTCATCATCTCACATTCTTTTCAAAATCCCATTTTCTAAAAAAGGGGACATGCTTCGCTTTTAGGTTAATCTCGCGCAACAAACACTGAAACTGATACGATTTCTCGATTTAAAGAGGGTTTTAGAGCACTGGAAATCAGGTAATCTCAAATCTTTATCACTTTCTACAAAGCTTGGTTACTAATCTGAAAATTAGGGTTTACTGTGCCTGAACCTAATTTTTATTTGCAGTCTTGAATGACCTTTTGTTCCTAATTTCATTTATTATTCTTTCCCTTTTAGGTGAGTTTTGAGTAACTCACTTTCCAATTTTGCTTGGAATAAACTTGCTGCGTGAACTTCATTTGTGTTAAATTATCGACAAATATGTGGGGGATTTGGTTTTCTGATGGAGGTGCTGTGAAAACAAACAAGATATACCCTATTGAAAAGTTATGTTAACCATGTGTTGTCTTTCATGTACAAATGTCCATATATATATGTGTCCTGATTATTGTTTCGCATGCTTCTTATTATTCTATTTTTGGACACAGTGGTCTGGTGATGTATGGTGACATTGGTTACAAGTATTGTTTAACTATTCTTATTCCATGTTTGGTTTGTATTAACCTTGATCATGTTATATGTGGACACTTCGAGATGGGTAGAAAGGAATTGAAATTGAGATGGATAAAGAATCTTCATTCAAAAGAACCTGTGTTTTCTATTATGATATTTTAGTGTTCGCATAGTTATTGTGTATTAGTTTGAAATAATTTTTGTCTTGTATTTTTTGTGCAGAAAGAGGATCATTTTTTCATACCAAGAAAATCTTAGTATTAGGCTTTCCATGAGAAATCGAAAACAAAAAGCTTATCTAACAATAATGATTGTAGAAATAATAAACTTGTACCTACTCCAAGTTTCTGTGGTAGTAGACTTGTTGATTGAGCTCTTGATTAAAAATCGGAAGAGAAAACGTAGGTCAAATGATGGTTATTCCATGATTGAACGAATCCCTACCCAGGTGCATCACTTAAATAGGTTAGTCACCCATTACGTTGTATGATTGTTAAGAACGTTCTGTTTTCATTCCTTGTTATTATACCTTATAAAGCTGAGATCATATTATAATGTTGTCATAACATGTTCAGGTGAGTGGAATTGATGAATGAGGATAAACTCTTCCCCGATTGTGTGTGTGGAGCAGGTAAGATGAACATCTTGACTGCCGGAACAAGAGCTGACCATCCGGGAAGAATGTACTACAAATGTCCCGTTAAATTGAAGTATAACAAGTCTTTTATGTGGTGTGATGAGTACCACAACATGTTAAAACTGATTTGGAGATCGAAATTGTGTTGGGATTCATGGCCATTGTGATCTTTGTGCTTGGTATTATAGTAGGTTTAATAATTTCAAAAAATACGTAATGTGAAAACATATGGTTGTAATAGGTAGACTAGTCTTTTGTAATAGCTAAACTATATCTTCTCCAATTAAACTTGAGTAATACTTGATTTTATGGGATGAGTTCACATGAGTTCCCATGAGGGAAGAATAAAAGTAAAAAAATGCAATCTATGTCATTCGTGTTACACAATTTCAATAGCCATTCACAGATCTCCAAGTCCAGAGACCTCTTCACTATCCCACGTAAAAAAAGATTAATACCCTTGATGGTACAGATCTCCAAGTCAGAGATTGCCGGCTTCAGAGATCTCTTAACTTCTCCACGTAGAATAAATTCAGCAATCATTGATTAACAAGTCAGAGATCTCCATGTTCGGAGATCTCTTAACTTATCCACGTAAAATTTGAATGATTGTATTCCATATACAAAGCAATCTGTTAAAACAAGATTAGAATGATCTCTTAACTTCCATGTTCAGAGATCTCCATGTATTGCAATCCGTTAACTTCCCAAAAAAATAAAACAAGTATGATAATACAAGATAAATAACAAGAGAGATAGTGTATCATAATACAAGATAATACAAGATAAATAACAAAAGATAAATGACCTCAGTCACTTAAGAGTTGTTGCTCCATAAACAAAACAAGATTCATAGCAAAAAAGAGACCATCAGACGATGTATTCCATAAACAAGTATATGCTCCATAGAAAATAACTCTTCAAATATCTGATCCTTGATTCTTTGATGATTCTCCCAAGTGAACGGTCCATGTATTCCACTGTTCTTGCAACTCTTTAAGAGACTGATTTTGCTGCTCCAAAACCTTTTGGTGAACCTTCCATTGCTCATTTTGTGTTTGCCATAAGCTATTTTGAGCGGCAATCAGTTTATTTTGAGCATCCAGGAGGTTGTTGTATTCCACGAGTTTCGCCTGAGATTGGTCAAGTCTCATCCCCTGTGTATCAAACCTCGCATCAATATGGGCACGGAATTGATCAAATCGGGTACTCCACTCATTCTTGAAACTACGAAACTCTTGATATAATGCACCGACCAAAAGAGAAGAGGATCCACCGCGTTGCCCAGAGTCATTTGCACTAGAGTCAGAGTCATCATCGTCCCCGTTCCCTTCATCTTCATCTTCATTATTATCCCTTCTCACTTCATGGGTATTCATCCGCGAAGAACCCACACCGCAAATGATATAGCCATAAAGATAGTATTAAAACCACAAGACCTTCTTCCCAAAATCATGAATCAAATTCAGTTAACATACAAATAAGCACACATAAAATATTGCTAATGAGAACCAAAAAGATGACCTAAAAATTTCCGAAATAAACCTAATTTCGCGAAATAAAAAAACAGGCAGATTAAACAGGAACAAAAATTAGGTTTCTGAAATTTGTTTCAAGCGTGAATCATGTCGATCAGGATGGTTTCGTACAAAAATTATTTGGTAGCAGCAAAGAACATACCTTTTCCCTTCAGAACGTCTTGCGAGAATTTCAGAATTTGAGACTCGCAACAATCGTTTGTTCTACAATTTGTTCTATGAAGAATTCAATGTAAATTACCCAATTAGAAGAAGATGAGGGCATTTTCGGGTTTTCATAATGTTTTAAGGGACAAAATTGTATTTTTACTGTTTAAACAAGACTATAATGAGGCCAACCAAATGCAATACAATTTTAATCCCAATCCTTTTCTTGTATACCAAATGCCAATCTATATAAAAGTTAACACCCCATTTCCCAACACACCATATTATTTTAATCCTAACCACTCATATCCCATCCTTCCTACCAAATGGACCCTAAATTTGATACAATTCTCTTATTCCCACTAACACATTTCTAAAATAGTACTCCCTCCGTCCCACCAATAACGACCCATTTGTAAAGTAGATGAGTGTATTATTTTAATCAAATGGGTCGTTATTGGTGGGACGGAGGTAGTACTTAAAAGTTATTTATGATCCTACCATATTTATCACTCTTACAATTCTCTTTTTAATAAGGGTGCTCAAAAATTTTGTGTCATAGTTATTGAAACAGAAAAAATATAATTTAAAGAATTGAGTACTCCCTCCATTTATTTACGCATATAATTGAACTTTAAAATTTATCAAATAAATAAATATATTTAAATAATTGAGACAATTAAGTAAAAAGGAGAAAAATTAAAATATCCATTTACAAAAAATAGATGTAAAAAATACTCAAAATATTAAGTTGTTAAAAAATACTCTTTTTTTATTTATGTAAAACACCTGAAAAGTTGACTTCAAAATCAATCTTTTTATGAAAAAGATAAAGATTGTTGAGAAAAATTTGAATAATCTAAATAAAAATATCTATTTAATTTTCTTTCTTTCTCCCCAAAATATTAACGTCGGAAAAGTCATGGAAGAGAACGAAGGGGATATACCACATCATATATTCAGGTTCACATTATTGCTCTGCATATAGAAATGATCAAACCGCTAGTATTATATGTATTGACCGCTCGGCATATGTCGAGTGATCCATACATATATACGAAGATTATACCAGCGGTTTACCTTCCACTATTTTTCTTACATCTTTCGTGGCATGAAAAATAATTTTAGGTGCATATATGTTGATCATTGATAATTCAGGTACATATTATGATTTAGTAAATTGTTTTGTTCGAATTATACATTTTTACGAATTGAATGTATCATATTTGCTTTTAGAATAATAGTTGTGACATATATGTGTGGACCGCTGATATATTTCTGTCAAACCACTCGGATGATGAACAAGTACCCGAGCGGTTTATAAGAGTCTATGTTATGTTTATTATATATAATTAGTGTAGTTGCATTTATGGTAAAATTAAGTACAATATGTGTATAACTGAATGATTTACGTAATTGATTTATGCAATTATGATTATTTTGAATGTAATTATTATAAACAATATATGCTAAATGTAGCTAACAATATATGACAATACAAACACAATAGTCAAAAAATGAAATAATGAATTACTCAATTATTAGTCCACTTTTTGTAATAGTGTGTAAGACTTTTGGTACTATTTCATATTTTTTTTAATGAAATGAATATTTTTTACAAACAATTTAATGTTTTGAGTATTTTTGACATCTAATTTTTAAAAGTGGATACTTTTATCCATTTACACCAAATAAAATTGACGCACCTAAATAAGTGGTACAAATGAAGTATTAATTATATTGAAATTCCTCTCTAAACAATAAATTAATTGTAGGAAAAGAAAATATATAATAAAAGCAAACTCTTGTAATATAATTTGATAGAGGATTTGCGCACTAAAAAAAAATATAATCATTAGAAAAAAAAATATAAAACGATTATGTTGATATATTCAAGTAATTAACTTTGACAATAAACTGAATTTATTTTGATAACCCTAATTTATATAAAAGACTTTTAAGAAAACTAATATTGCAGTCAAACGAGGGTTATAAATTACTAAAATTTATTTGATTATTTATTTGTGATTTATATAAAAGTCATACTATAAGTGAATCTGTGATAGAATTTTTGTCATAACTCTGATTTATCGTGAACTTTTAAATTAAGAAAATATATTGTAGTCAAATAAGATTCATTTTATGTTTCACAATTGTTTTTCATTTTAATTTATACATATTAATTTAATTTTATACTTAGTATTATAATTTATTATATGTAAATATTGTATATAATTATTTTTTAATATTTAATATCACTTTTAATTGATATTTAAAGTTAATAAATTTAAAAATAAGGTATATAATTTTTATAATTTTAAATTTTAAAATAATTATAATTATGATTCACTATATCATAATAATTTTTATTTTTAATAAATATTGATTAAAATAATAAACTTTAATTGTAGATATGAGTGATGGCTATACATATTTCCAACGGTCAGTCCACAAAGTGAAAGTTGTAAATTGAATAGTGAATTTTTAATTCAAATTTGAATTTTAATAGATAATAATCATACACACTTTTGAATTTTAATAGCTAATAATTTGATTAGTTAAATACTATTGTAGTCAATTAATTAGTTAGACTATCTAAACCAAATATTGAGAAAGTTGGTGATTAATTCGTTGGTTCATAATTTTTTCTTACATTCATTTTATTTTACACTTGTTAGTTCTAATAACCAAATTGATAATTAAAGTATAAAAAATGAAGAATGCAACGTATAATCACGTGGTTTATAAACATATGATGTTATTATTACTAATGAACAAACGTATAGAATACAATTATAATTTCAATTAATTTTGTTGTGTTAATTATTTAAAATATCAAATAAAATTTTAAAAGACAAATGATAGTAACCAAATAATATTTAAATTATAAATATTTTAAATGTGAATTATCACAAATGCTCTTTTTCTTAAATTTAATTTCGATATATATATATATATGAATCGAGCACATGAGGTATGAAAATATGAATGATATAATTATTTTTGTCAATTATATTATTCATATGTGCGTATATACAATTTAATAAAAATTAATAGTATGATTCAATGCGAATCTAATAAAAATTAATAGTATGTTTCAATACGATTCGCATTATTCATATACTGATATACAATGTGTAATTTCTTTAATTAATTGTAAAAAGTAATTAGAATGTTGTTATAGTACATTACATATAAAATATTTATAATTTAAATATTATTATATTAGTGTCTATTGTTTATATTTTATAATTTTGTTTATTTTGCATATTTACTCATTTTTCTGTAGTCGTTGCCAGAGACGGAGATAGTGCCCTCAAAATTTCAAGTTTGTGTGTGTATATATATATATAGTATGTTAGTTTATATTTTATTTTTAATATTTTTTTATCAAATTAGAATTAAAGTTATTAATTTGGCTAATCTTTTATATTCCAACATCGGTTAAAAAAGCTCAATCGTGATTATTCTATGAGATATAATTTGTTCTTTATATTTTAATTCATATACAAATATTTTGTGTTATCTAATTTCTCTATAATTTAATTATTTCAATCTACCACACAAAATGTAATATTTTGGGGTTTGAAATTAGTTAATAGCTAGATAAATCGACCATGCACGATCTTAACTTTTTGTCTTTTGATTGTATCGTATGATCGTTTTTTATGCATATTTATTTTATTTTTATTTATTTATTTGAAATTAATCTTGTATTTTTTATATATAATTTTATAAATCAACACAATGAAGTATAAAAACACTTCATTTATTTTCAATGATAACAAGAAACGCTCACAAAGTGTTGAGGAAAACTCAAGTTTACCGATTTTGAAACTTCAAGAGTTGATGCGGTTCATGTGAATAATAATGTTACTTCTGAAATTACCAATCCACCAACAAATATCGTTGAGTCTCCTTCTCAAAAAGAGTTACTAAAGCTTGATCTCAATTATAATAATTTTCATATTGAACGAGATCCTGGATTGGTATGTCTATATAAAGTTATCTGGTCGATAAAAAGAGATGAAATTAGACGTACTTATTTAATTGTGGATCATTATCAAGAAATTTCAGATAAATTCTCGAAATATGTGGATAAAAATCATATAAAGTTTCTACCAACTTTATATAAGAAATATATCAAATTTTATAATTTTAATATAAAGAAAGTTCGCCCTCGTTAAAGGAATTTCTAGCTCCATCTCTGGTGGTTGCGAGGGCTGTTAAAAATGAACTATTTGCATTTTAAATAGTATCCATTCGAAATTTAGTTTTTAGCGTAGCATGTATCTTGATTTTCTTAATTCTTAATGTCTTACAAATTTCACTAACGCTAACTTAAATGTGGATTAAAAAACTTAAAAGTTTATAACATCTGACATGTTTAGCATAAGTTATAAATAAAAAAGTTTTTTCAATTATGTCAAATAATAAACTCAACAAAAAATTCACGAAAGTTGGATAGATTTTCTAAGTTTTGACCCACCCTATAAAAGTTATAATAAAATTGAAACAACAAATTATTGAATTAGAAATAGGGTGTTTGACTAAACTTATTTTGAAGAGTGTATAAGATGAAGCTTATAAATTGTCAGGTTGTTTGGATAAAAGAGTTTATAAGCTCTTTTAAAGTGACATATAAGGTTATTTATGTAATTTTGTTGCAACTTATAAGTTTATGGAGAAATAAGTTGGGGTGAAACTACTTATTTTTCGATCAACTTATAAGTTGTAAGAGCTTATTTTTACAACTTATAAATTATCAAAGAGTTTAATTTTCCAAACACTTTGAAAGAGTTTATAAACTCTCCTAAACAACTTATAAGTTGTTTTAAAGAGCTTATAAGCTCAGCCAAACACCCCCAAAATCTGTTAATAGAACGAAAACTCAAATTGTTATACTCCCTCTGTCCCACTAAAGTATGCCACGTTTCCTATTTGGGACGTCCCACTAAATTAGACCACTTTCTACTTTTAGTAAAAAAATGATATATTAATATTCGTGCTACACTAATACACTAACAAACAAGAATATTGGTATCCGTGCCGAAAAAAATGTGGCATACTTTAATGAGACGGAGAAGTAATATATAAAGAGATACATTCTGTTAACGAGATTAAAAAAATAGAAGAAGATTGAATAAGAAGAGAATTACCAAAAATCACTACATTGAAATAAGAAGAGAGCTTCTATTCATCAACTAATGAGACGCAAAACAACTAAGACTAATCACATTGGTGAGTTTCCTTCAAACGTCATCATAAAAGGCAAAAGAGATTAATTTAAAAAAAAATTAAAAATTCATGACTTTCTTTAGAAGAGAGTTAAACGCAGAATAACTAAGACTAGTCACATTGGTGAGTTTACTTCAAATGTCGTCATAAAAGACAAAAGAGATTAATTTAATAAAAAAATAAAAATTCATGACTTTTTTTAGAAGAGAGTGTCTCCTTTGTGACTTTGGATCAAAAGTCATCATAAAAAGATAAAAAAATTAATTTAAAAATAATTAAAAATTAATGACTTTCCTTGGAAGGGGTTGTCATCCAACCCTAGTTTCTAGAAAGTCATAAACACATGATACTTTTTAATTGAATATCACATAATTATTTATATATATTATATACATTAATATTTAATGATTTTAAAATATCAAAATTTTGAAAATCTGAAAAAATATCAATTTATACCACTTCTATATTTCTTATAGTACATCATACGAAAGCTTTTATTTTTCGTTCTCATCATTTTCTTTCTATCTCATCCTTTTCTTTCTATCTCCATCTCTTTCAAAACATGTTATTTAAATTTCCTATCCATCTATAATTTTTAATTTTATTAAGTATTGTAATTGATTATAGTACTTTTTATTTAAATTTTCTATATTCACTAGTGGTGCACGCATTTTTAATTTTATTAAGTACTGTAAATTTTATATTATAAATCTCTAAAATTATGATAATTTATTTTATTTAAAATTTAAGTTTATAAAAATAATATATATATAGAATTTATAAATATATTTAATATTATTATAAAAAATATAATAATAAAAGTAAATAAATATTTAAGGTCAAGTGAGTGTCACTAGTGGGAGCGTAAATAAGATGAAAGTTGAATTGTGTATGTGAATGAGAGATAAACAAATATTTTAAATGAGGGTTGGGTCAAGAGAAAGTCACTGATGGGTATAATCTTAGATGTCCAACCCTAGTGTTTCACTCAAACAAGTACGTGGCGTTGTTTATACCAGACCCACTGTCCTATAAAGGGAATCAGTAACGGGCACGAGGAATATTTCCAGCCGATATACTTATTTCACTCAAATATACCCTTAAGTACGTGGCGTTGTTGAGTCCAGACCCACTGTCCGATAAGGGATCAGTAACGGGCACGAGGAATGTTTCCAGCCTATATACTTAAAGGGATGTGTCGTGCTTAATGAACTATACTACTCGCAATTTGGACGAGATCATTGTTAATAGTGTAATTAAGTATAACCCAAATCGTACTCTCAAGGAAGGCTAAACAGGGCTTCATTCACGTTGAAGAAAATGAAAGCAGTAAAAGATTGAGGGTTTGGATTCTATCTAGGCGAATTAAAATAAAGAATTTAAAATGCGAATTACCTAAGCAAGAATTAAGAAAGCAATTAAATTCTAAATCTAAGAACGAAGAATTAAAGAGACTGAATCTAAACATGCCTTGAATTGATTGAAGAACATGATTAAAAGATTTAAATTACTGAATTGGAAATTAAATAATAATAAAGCAGAAAGGAAATAAATCATGAAGCGATAAAGAAAGCAATTAAAGAACTCACTGATTGAACGGAAAAATACTGCATTAAAATACTCCGGGTTTGAATCACGAATGAATCCACAACTGAATTAAAGAAGAACGAGAAAATAAAAGCTAGACTAAGTGTTTTCTCTCATGATCTAAACCCTAGGCTAGAAAATAAAAACGTGAAGTAAAACTGGTAGAAGTGTCCCCTCTGAAAATCACGCGGAGGATGTTTAAATAGGAGAATGGATCGCGCCA